>JASANE010021574.1:0-171141 GCA_030248225.1 Trileptium ribeirensis
AAAGTTCCAGGTTTAAATTGTAGATAGATATATAGTCTGGTTTATCAATATATATTTTGCTATATGTCGTTTATACATTTTCTGTAATCGTAATAAATTATGGCCTGATTTGTTACGCTGTGTAAATGTAAAAAATATACGTAAAAATGACCGCAGAATTGTCAAATGAATTGTAATCGTAATAAATTAAGGCCTGATTTGTTACGCTGTGTAAATGAAAAAACTATACGTAAAAATGACCGCAGAATTGTTAAATTAATTGTAATCGTAATAAATTAAGGCCTGATTTGTTACGCTGTGTAAATATAAAAAATATACGTAAAAATGACCGCAGAATTGTTAAATGAATTGTAATCGTAATAAATTAAGGCGTGATTTGTTACGCTGTCGTAAAATTACCTCAGAATTGTTAAAAAAGGCCGAGGTTTTTGACCTGTTACATAAAATTGACATCTGCCAGGGAATTACTAACAATGCTAAACACGTTTGAGCATGTCACTGTTACAAAAAGATAAACGTAACACTCAGCATGCCCGGTTGTTGTGATTAGTATTCAGCTTTAAAGTAACGTCGATCTCATTGGTATTCATCTTTTTTGAAAAGATATCGCTATATTGAAGTGCGGTAACGTGTTGTTTTACCACACCACATAGCACATACATATATTACATGTACTCAAGCATTGCATAATTTGACCATTAAATTCCCAGATTTGACCAAGCCGGGCACTCCATGCTGTTTCAGACAATGGTCGACTCTGCCCGGCCCATTTGTAATCGGGTGTTGACAGGTCGGGATTCTCACCTCTGCTAGGAATAGGCATTTACTCCTGAACGGAGTGAAGCTTGTAATTAACATTTTACCGTTGTACCGACAAGCGCCTTTGCGTACAAAATAATTATTATAAGTATTTACATGCATCTGCACCATTTAGAGATGAGGGATTGTACAATGTACCTATTTATACAAAAATAATCTCAAATTTAGCGGGTTTCCTTAATAATTTTATAAAAAAGCAAACGGTTTTCGTTGAAACTTGCAAAATGTATAAAACAAAATCCATAGCATAGCTGTCAAGTAGTGTTAATCTCGCTCCAATGGCGCTTCAAAACATTGAAGAAGAAAACCAAATCCTCATTTTAACCTAAAATCGACAAAGTTTGGTTTCGCCATGCACACTTTGGCAATTGCAGAAATTTATGCATAGTTACATATTTATGTGCGAAATACAGATATGGTATTGGTATCAATCCAAAGTCTTTTCACGGTAAAATGAATCCCTAAATGTTCATTTTAAAAATTCTAACTCTGTGAATATTGCTATTTTGTCATCTGCAACAGGTGAACGTCTATCTAAACTGATATGGCTTAAATAGTCTGCACGTAATCGAACTTTGGTGGACAGTAGACAAGCAATAATTTTTCAAGATCACATAAGTACAAACGGCATATTTCCGATTGAAATCAAGTCAATTATTGGCTAATTAGCAAATAACTTGGGTGTAACAAGACCGGTTGAATTTTGTGACTAATAAAGGTTGAAGCTTCAGCCCAGCGCCTCCAACTAATACAGTATATACAAATAAAACAAACATCAATTTATCATTAAAAATAAGCGTTATTCATTCCTTGACATATCAATTTTATTATGTAACAAACTTTTTCACGAGATTTTTCATGACGCTTAAGACTTGGAAAACAATGATAGCACAACACTCCAGGTGAAGAGTGTAGTTATCGAGTTATAGTTCAATAATGATTTCAACAATTTTCAATGATGTATAATGTTTAAGATTATCAATGACAGCACTTGTCGTCACAGTGAGCAGAAGCCCTTCTTTGAAAACTATGATAAATTTTGGGACGTTAAGTTTATAAATTTATGTAAATCGTGGACACTAAAAAGATCTGTGACGCTGTTCCCTTAAGAAAAACACATGTCGAATGTGCGAAACTATTTAATCGAAGTTCATCTTTCTACAACCAAGCTCGCTTTGTTGTCTTCAGTTACGAAACAATCAGGGCAATGTCAAATATATATGGGCAACTTATCGTTCGTGGCGGTCTGACCTAATATAAGTTACGTCAGCGATATTAAAAGTTTTACTTATTTTTTATACAAATGCTTTGGTTTTCATACTTTTGAAAATGCCTATAAATAGGATCAATTTAAGTTGGTTGGGAATGTTGATTTTTACTCTCTGTATGATGATCGGTAAGAGATCCATCTAACGGGCACTTCTTTTGTTCTGCCATCCTCAATACTAAATACGCGCAGATGTTCTTATTAGGAATGAACTTTTACATTTTGTATTCTTAGGATTACATCTATTCCCTAAATATATTATTTTTAACTTAGCTTCTCATCTCAGGTTCAAAATCATTACCGAGTTCCTAAAACGCTGACATTCTTAAGCAACTCTATAAACTATAGTAGTTGCAGTCTATTTCATTATTACGTTTCAAATTATCTCACGCATGCAGTTGCGAAAGAGGGCCTAACCATGTCACTGCATTCAGATTTTCACAGTTAAATGTTATTCGCAACTACCTTTGGGCTTTAGTGCTCCAAATTGAGGCAAAATGCAATTTTATTAAATCCACAGGTTTAAAAAAAGACGGATAACCCATAATAGCAGTATTTTGCAGAAAATATGTCGTATAATAATCGTGCGCTTTACTACTTTTGCCTATAACCGTGCGACGCTAATGGTCCAAACGTGTTTCGATTTCCATTCGTTTCTGAATTTTATCTTGTGGCAGTTAATGTAATGGCTTTTTATTACATAGCAAGGCTTGACTCGTACCGTATTTTTGCTATTCTATCGTTTAAATAACATTAAAGGCCAATTTTACTGTAGTTTGAGAAGTCACCGACCGAAGCCATCTGTAAACATAATTCGATTTTGAAATGAAAGTTTGTGTGCAATAATGAGTGTTGTGTTTACGATATTGAATTTCGAACAAGATTTTTTTATAAAATGTAGTGAGTTTTAAAGTTAAATTTAGTAGCATTCACAAATATTAGATAATATAAATAATCTACCAACCTCAACCATATGACCAGATAAATTTTGGGACAGAATTTGAATTTTGCCGTTTTATAAAAATTAATGACGAAAGCAGTGAATATATGTTAGTAGCATAGATTTTACAATCCTAGTATCACAAGGGGCAATGTGAGCTTACAAGCAGGAAATAATTGAGCAAGATATAGTAGAAATAATAAACAGGGATAAGGCGACCTTTCGAGAAAAATTGACAGTCGTAAGGCGGCTTGTGTAATTGCCCGGTAGCGCCTCCCTCCACTTTGGAATGGTGTAGTGCCCCCTTGATAATAAATGTACATATACTAATAAATATTGTGAGAAATGTATATGTAGTAAGAAAGTTACTTGCATCGATAAAAACTATAACTGCGTGTTACTTGTACCGTTACGGATAGCCGTTTTTGTCTAGGAAACCTGGCTCCTGCTTGGAATGCTGTTAATGATCGCGTTCTTAGGGCACTGCGAATACCCTATTTTAATAGTCATAGGGAGAGACAGCGTCGGAATAATATGATGGAACATTCGGCATAACTTAGAGGCGTTGCGTTGGGGGGATCCGCCTCCCTGAGTTTTCGGTTGCTCTGACCCACCAACAAAACGTGCCTCCACAAATATTTTGATATTGATCCCTATATGTGAAATCATTCCAATACAAATGACACGCCTTGTTGACATCGTGATATCCGAATTACAATCATAGCCTGGGCGAGGCGTGTCACTGATGACCGCGTGGTGATTCCATCACGTGTGCAAACAATAGATACTCGAACCTTAGCGACACGCCACACAACGCCTAGATATACGCGCTGTATATGGATATTTAAACATTATTATCGGCTGTAATGGGGCAATAACAAAATGTTTACGAACTCTGCAAATGCTTACAGAAAAAGGGGAAGAAATAGAGTTTTTGTCCAAAAAGAAAAACAATTTATATTGATGGCAGTTTAGTGCAAATTTATTGCTTTCTGTAAGCTTTTGCGAACCGTTTGTTTCAGCTATGAGCCTATATATAAAATATATTCTATTCATATATACGCATATAAATTTATTCATTTATATATATTTATATATGTAATATATTTGCATACAAAACGTGTGAGCAAACAAATCATTGTACATACATACATGTATCTAAGTATGTAACATGTAATGTATATAGTTGCTATATTGGTTGCGCGAAAAATGTGTTTATTATTGATGTATTAATGTTTATGTGCCTTTCTTGCTTACATATACACAAGTTGGGCCGTTGTTGTGATGTGTTGTGGTTGCTTCTATAACTACTGCAACACAACCCAGCTGCAAAGGGAAAGTAGCTGCCTTGGCTGCTCTCAGAAAGCCCCGGCCGCTATTTTGGATTTTGATTTTGTTGCGCTTTCTGCGTTAGCTGCAAAAGCTGTTAAAATGTACATTGATATATACATATATATCTGCAAACATATTTAAATGTACTATAGTAAATGAGTTTGCATTTACGAGTTTTTTGTTTCTTCTAATAAAACGTAGGATATTTTACGCAAAATTATCTCTAATTAGAAGAGCATAAAATTATATAGTTTGTTTTTACATGATAGGTGTTGCCCGGTATTGCTCATATTTTACAGTTAAGATTAAAGATAAAATACATCTCGGGAGGGCGGGGGCATCGTAGCTAAATTATGCGTCATTATAATAGCACAGTTTAACTTTTCACGTGCAATATATTTTATATTCCAGATGCTTCTGAAGAGCCGACTAGCATTTCAATAACAACTTAAAAACTATTGTATTTGTATATACTTGTTCTTTTCGGAGCTGTTGATGCTGTTGTGCACTGCAAGAGCCAAGAATTCACACTGTGTGGGGAGGATGTTTTCATAGTTGATACTTTTTGAAAGTTGGCTTTTATTTTTCATGTTAATCCTATTTAGTTATGACATATTTTTCAACTACATGCAGAATTTTTCTTTTTGTGATGCTATATAAGTATTAAAGTATACGAAACAAGTAACAATCAGTATAGGTGTGTTGTTTCTTGTTGCTTGTTCCGGATGCTTTAAATATTATATATTCTATATAATAAACGAATAAAATCTGCATGCAGCCGAATAATATATGACAACCAAAGTTCACGACATGAATCCATAAACGTAGCGTGGGCTGCAATAGGAGCCCCACACTAAGCTGTTCTTTCGTGTAACCATTTAACATCTGGCTCTGGCCCTAAATATGGTATGGGGCTGGCTGACTATGTATCATACTGAAGCACATACTTTGTAATGATAGCCAAAGTATTGGTCATCCTTCTCATAGAGACTTCTACGAAAGGCTATAGCAAATTTGTTGCGTTACTTTAGTTGGAAATATTGCGGCACATAGGAACATAGCTCAGTGATTAGTGGATGGGTGTACGAAGCACGAAGGTTTTGACAAAGACACATCAAATCTAATAGTCACCACAAATCACATCAAAACGGATACCACAAATTTGTTAGAATTATTTCTCAACAAAATAAAACGTAGCTTCACGAAGAAAGTATCATGCGGTAGGCGGTACCCCAATGGAAAGCTTGGATGAATCGCAATAGCATATTTTGGATGTAGTGCCGCCACGACTTTAATATAGTGGGCCAGTTGACACCTGGCACAGTTAGGCATAGCTGTCCATGTGGGATATGGTGGCTCCGCACCCCCGTCTCCCGCACTTACTCTCTTGCGCGCACCGCAGGCACGCGGAAAATTAGAAAAAACAGCCAAAAACTGGAGATAAATTTGGTAAAAAATAGAACAAATCAGCAAAAAGTGGGGGAAATTTTTGCGTTAATAGTTCCGGGCCCGCAATAGGGGTGGTGGGCACGCGCGTTAGTATTAAGGTGGTTCCGGGAGCCGTAGGCGCAAAATTTTTTCAAGACAGTCTGCGAAATATGTTACAATATTATCTGGCCGCACATGCCTCCTCCCCCAGTGGCGGCGTCTCTGTTGTGTTTTAAAGTTGTCCTATCTTTATATATATAGGACTATGACCGAGTGACATACTAGTCTACAATTTTTCTATCATGATATTTTGGTAGTAACCACCTTTTCGATATTACCAAGAGTTGATGATAAATTCTCAAGGAACCAGCATGCATTCTTGATATTAAAATAACAGCGGGCATCATCGCTAAAATTATTTCAACAGGACTATAATCATACATGGGCGAGCTCCAAAGTTCCAGAGTGGAAATCGGGTGCTCCGGGGTTGGAGGTCCTCCTCAGTGGAGGACCAGCCGTTCGCCAATGCGTTTTCAGGGGAAGATAAATTTTTTAGACTTAAAATTCCAGCGAATTTTACCAGTTTTTCCTCAATATTTATTTCGCTAAATTCCTCGATTTTTGTCTTTTTTTAATTTTTGCCAAAATTTTCTGCGCTCCTTCGACGCAAGGGGACTAGCCTTAGGTAGGAAAAATCTCCCTATGAGCATGCAAGATCTATAATTAAACCACACACACGGCGAGATGCAAAATTGGAAAAAAACAGCAATTGCTATTGCATCAATTTTGATCATTTTTAAACCGGAGATAGTAATGGTTTTTGAGTCTTGAGGCAAGGCTTCTTGTTCTTATTTTACGGCGTTGCAGTTGCATCTATTTCCGTAAGCAAATAATAAAAACAAAATTGATTGAGTTTCTGCTCTCGCAGTCGTTCATAATACGTAGTATATTCTTTTAAAATTTGTTTTTTGTTGGAACCAGACTCGATAACGTTGCAATATTGCACTCGCACACGTACACGCCACTATTTAGTTCTCGGCGTCAAATCGTTTTTAATTATATTTTGGTATGCCACAATCTTGTTATTGCAGAGATGTGTATTGGCATACAAATTTCATAGAAGTTTCTTTCACGCAGTGGCGCCGATCTGACTGAAACATTGGGGTATAAATCAGCTATACTACTGTGTAAAATCTCACAGTCTACAGTGCTTGGGCTAAAACGACCGTCTTTGTGGATGTACGTATATTTACCATAAATGTTGGGGGCATATTGTCTGGGTACGCATTGGGGAGAGGTAAAGGATTACCACTCTAAGGTAGTGCCCCCGTTGCTAAAATTTCAAAAATTTACACGCACTCTATCCTCCGTACGGACCTCCCTCAAGAAATATATATACCCCCACTTAAGTCGATGGACCTATGATGTACTGTACACCCCATAATCCCCGACAATCGGCGTCGATATATTTATCATGTATATAATTACCTTTATAAAAACTGCTAATAGCACAATATTAATTTGGCATGATCCTGTGTCACCTAGTGACGCATATCTAAGTACACTATACTTTATTACCACATCCTTTTCCATTTCACATGGACGATGTCGTCCCATTTGCACAGTGAGCAATATAATGGCACACTGTACTGTTTCACGTCCGAGTAGGTTTCTGTCGCAGGAGTTGTTTGGCTAGTGCTGTAATCCGCCCGGATTATGTCAAGTTACCCCAACCCTATAACACTGAGTTAACTTGATATGAGTAACGCAGGACAATTATACTTTGATATTCAGTTTGCAAACCCAGGCTGAGCGTTGGCTTAGTTTTAGGTTTGGCCGTAGGCTTAGAGTTACACTTACAGAGACATAACATTACACGACCACCCCAGGAAGATATTTGACATGAAACCCAGGAAGCTGGAGGAATTTGAGATGATCCATGGCCCTTGGGTTCAAGGATATGCGTCCTTCTTGATCTGCTGTAATACAAACTGTAATGTCTGTATTAAAATTAGGCTTCCTCTTTTCAACGGTAACAGTTTGTTTTCGTAAGTTCATCAACTCCGCAACTTTGGCTCATGTTCTCCAAATAAATTTATCAGATATTAATTTCGGTCCAAACCAACTTTAATAAAATATATAAGTTATATATATATAATATATATGTTCTCTTCTTAAACACTATTGTTTGCGAGTACGAATTTTCGACATGTCAGTACAAGGAAATAAGTATATACTTTAATCAAATTGCAATTTCATTTTAAGTTTTGTTCGACGCCAAACGTGGGACAATATTTTTTTGTAATATCCGTATATACAATACCTTATACAAAATATGAAACTTGAGTAGCAGCTAGCAACAACTAATATGATTGAAAGCTGGCATCTGATGCAGTGCCAACCTGGATTAATTTGGAATCAGCCATACGACCGATGGTCGAAAATGCCAAGATTTTAGAAGGATAGCGGAAGAATTTAGTTGAAAATGACTGGTGCAGGAGTGACAGGATCTATCTTGGACTGAATGCGTCTTGAATGTAGTTGGCGCATTTGAGACGTGATGTGTTCGCGATAAAAAACAGATAACATGTAAGAATATTAAAATCCATTGTCGTTAGTTTTTGCATAAGATTATGCGGGATTCACGTTATAATGTACGCAACAGTTGGAACTTTTGTCCCCCTGTAGTGTAGACTATACCGTGCTGACGGTGACAGTGACACCCACACCATATAACAAAATATGAGGGTGTCGGGCACCCCCTAGATACTTCATTTTGGCAATGCAGTATTTCGGTGTTTTATGCTTGCCAATGCGGCGTTTCTAGGGTCTCCTGTAGGGCCTATGAAAATGACCCCACGAGGTGGCGGAAACCCTCAGCAAAACGAAAAAGCAACGACGGTTCATTGACACCGTCTGCAATAAGCCAAACTATTAGCTAGATTTGTTTGAAATTTATTTGAAACTTTATTCAAAAACACAGGGGTGTCTAAGACACCCTGTAGTCTAGGGTGTGCCTGCCACTGTGTGAGGTACATAATTTCCAATTGGTGGGGACATTATAACGTGAATCCTGCATTATATGTTCGTTTCCATATATCAAAGTTGTACCAAATAACAAGTGATGAACACTATTTTTTCATGTGGCGATACTTTCTGTGTAATTTGTGGGACATTTGGAATTACTTGATGACAATCTGATTCCCAGGAATCTAATTCGAAACATGCTGTGTATTCTGTGCGATAATTAAATACACAACTCTTGCAGCTGGCCATATAATATGAATCTAAACTGCCAAAAATCTCAGCTATTTATTTATAGTTTTATTAGTTTTTAGTAAGCGTAAGAATCGATTTAATTAATTATTAATTTTGACAAAAATTTAATTGTTAATTTTGGCAATTAATAGTTTTAGGAAGTGTGGGCATCGATTTAAATATTAATTTTGACAAAAAAATTAATTATTAATTTTGTCAATTAATTTTGGCGAAAATTGGGAGAAATTTGCACAAACCGGGGAAAAATTAGCAAGAATCGGCGAAAAATTGCCAAAAAATAATAAACGTCTTGAGTCTACCGTAATTTCGATAATTCGTCGCCCGCCCCCTAACAACCCGGCGCCAGCCGGATGATTCCTCTTCGGGTGGCCGACCGAAGAACTGCTCCTCGCCTCGAAGCACGCGATACACCCTCTGCGACCTCGGATCTCGTGCACGTATGGTGATTAAGTCTACTGGACGATCCCGGGGGAAATTTTGATAATTTTTGCCCCAAAAGTTGTTTTCGTTTTCTCTCATTACCTTTCTCTAGCATTTTGTTACCCAATCTCCTTGTTGGAACACTGCAAAGCCAACTGTTATACAAAATGGGTTTTGGCTTTAATCACATGCATTTATATCAGTGCAAATTGAAAATTTTACCACAATCTCGCCCAATGAAAATGTTACAAAGTGTTACATCTATTCACAGGGCGCAGAACACTATTCGCATGTGAGAGAGGCAACTCAAAATGTGGGGTCCGCCAGGGAAAATTGCGGACGCCACAAGGGAAAGATCCTACTTTTGCCGAAAAGTGGAGGGCCCTTTTTTGCATTACTGTCACAAATGCCTTCAATAAAATTTAAGATACCGCAAAACCACCTGTCATACATGTTTGGAGCAGGAAAAATTATTGATGCCGTAAACTATACTAGTGTAAACGTAGCGCATTGACTCTTGTGTACGTCCGCTTTAGGATACCAAAATCTGCTTTGTAGCTAATTGCAGCCCGCCAGCCAATATGTCTGTTTTGGTGCCCATCTCTTATGACGATAAACGACTGTGGTTAAGTATATATGAAGAAGTTAAGTTAAGTTATGTTAAGTATGGTATTATAGTTGCATTTTCAGGCAGTGCAACTAGTTCAACTGTGGTAACCTGTAACGAGATATGCATGGCATCGCATTGACAACTCCTGCTAAATTATATTTACATTTTGTCCCCAATATTTAAGTATATTTATACTGTCTATGACAAATGGGTTCGGTAGTATGGTAAAGTTAAAAGTGCGCGTGAATCCTAACAACCGTACAATATGCAATAGATGTTAACGAATTAGTTTACATTGGCTACTGTCCGAAATGAGGATGTAATTGTATTGTTGCGTGGAAGAGGCTCTCATGTATATATACATTAGTATTTCATGGCACACAGTCCAAAATTATATGCAGTGTGAAAAATTCGAGTCATAAAACAGCAAAAATAGTGTTGATTTTAAGCTAAAATGCAGTTAGTAACATCACCATTTTCTGTCTAAAAGATAAACTTTGGCGGACTAAGTATACATGAATTCCACCGAATAACATATATATAGTACAAAAATTAGAGCCTGATCAGATCGCGTCAGTATTTTTAGGTAATCGATTTTGATTTATTTGGTTCTAGCCAAAGTAGGGATTATTAAGTCGTTGAATAGCAACTTCTAATATATGCTGGGATATATAAGTAACCCTTTTATATACATTTATCATAAACGAGTATTCCTTCATCGCTGTTTTATTTTATAACAGAATCACCTTACTTAACGGTGTAAATTTAGCTTTGTAGCAGTACATGTAATCCTATAAACTGTGATCGCAATGGGTTTGTACGAAACTAACACTTGTTCATATAATATATTTAAAACACAAGGTTCAACTACCAATGAATACGATAGTTGATAAAAATATAAGCTTTTGGGGGCATATGTCTAGGGAAAGCCTCTATAGTAACCCACAATGAATGGTGTGTACGTATGTTACGGCAAAGAACGGCTTAGAGTGGGGATATTGGGGGCGGCAGGCTCCCCGAATTAGTCTTAGATTTAGCGTAAGCCTTATATATGTGAAGTTTAGACTAAGGCTTAGGTTTAGGGTATCGATTACGGTATATCTTGGTCTTCAGTTATTAGGCTGCTGTGGAGACTTTCTCTACACGTGTGCGGCTTGTGGTAGTATTTTTATAAGGAGAATTTTATTACGGTTGAATATCATATTATTAATTCCCTTAATGCAGGGATATTTAACTGCCTACCGAGCTGTAAGCATTTTGCTTTTTGGCACAGCGTGGAAGTTGTACGGGATGACTGTCTTGCGACCCAGTGCTAACCTTCCAAAGAAGCGTAATGATATAGCTATTCTTGGAAGCACTAAACGAAACAGTCTTGGAAAGTTATCGAATTCACTGCTTGGAAATTTGTTACAGCAAATTGTAACTAACTCAATATCGGTAGCCAAGTTAAGCCTGGCGCCTTTGTGGAAGATTAGAGCAGGAAGCAAGCCAGACATCTGCTCTCTGGTATGTTGAGTACAAGACGGAGAAAACTACATTACGTTTCCTAATCAAACCAGGTGAGCGCCAGAAGTCATGTTACTGCAGTATAGTATGCCTGTTTTCATACTCTTACATGGAACAATAGTCATTTGGTAAATGTAATGAAAAGCGTCCACAAAACACGGATTATAAACCTTATTTGGAACATATGTCGCTTATGCGTAAACCACGATAAAATGTGTGTTGTATTTTGGCAAAATTTGATACATACCTAGTTCAGTTTCGTTCCTAAAATTAAAAAAACTTTTCAAATTGGTGATTCGACTCGATTTCAATTCTTAATTTATATTCCAACACTGATTTTAAATGCACCAAGGTGGACCTGATTTCAGTTAATTTCGATTCACTTAAATCAATTTTTGGTGAAGTCGAATTCAGCTACCTGAATTTAAATTAAGTTTAGTAGGTGAAAATTGAACTAAATCGAATCAGAAGCAATCCGGCGAAAATTTTAATCCATTTTGATTCACGTATCTTTTTGATTCACTATTGACAAGCCAGTTTAAGCCAATTTGATTTCAGCTGTGGCATGCGAGGTTAAATTGATTGAAATCAAGTCCAGTTTGGTGAATTTAAGAATTAGTTATGGCACCAAAAGTAAAATCAAATCGAGCCAGTTATAAATTACACTGTTGTTAGTCTGTGAAATGAAACGGAATTCAGTTTCATATTTACGATTTTACTGCGCACACCTTGTCGTAGTTCATGCATTACTCCTATATATGAGAACATTTAATCTAAAAATGACGTGCTGAATGATTGAAATTCATTAAACACAGTTGTATCTACAAACCCTAAGAGTATTATGTATTTGCAGAATGCGTTAATAAAATTCGAATATTTATATTCTTGGACTATTTGCATTGTTGAATATCCTTCTATTGTTGCTCAATTATGGTAAAAACCAGTTCTCATAAACATGTAAATAGCAAAAAACCGTGTTATGCAGAACCACATAAATAATCGAGGAATGTAATTAATATCAGCAACCATTTATCGCATGACTTAATTTGTATTTCGTACAATGTGGTACAAATTTTTGCCGCAGGGGGATGGAACCTTAATTGCTTAATTGCAATTTTGGATTGTGCAGCTTTCTAGGAGCTGTTGCTAGGTTTCTTAATGAACCTTACAATGCGACCGAACAACAAAGCACGCGCAAGCGCCGCATCGGTTCACAATGTACGCTGTATGAAATGTATAACACTAAATACATAGGACATGATTAATCGAGCGGTGACATAAACGTTTGTTCACTGAAAAGCTGCATCACCTTTAGCAGGTCAAAGCTGTGCTTGTAAACTGTTAGTGCAAAAAAGTTAAAAACTGTTCTAAACGACGATTTTATAATATATTTTCATCAGAATTAAAATTTAAGTATCTTACTGATCCTCTGCTGTTTGCATCTGAGCATTTGGTTATGTGCTATTGTTGCAACTAGGGCATATACTAGCCAAATGTCTGGCGTCCACACTAATCACAAGTACACCAGACATTTTTACCTACATTGATCTACCTTGATCCGTCACAGACCGTTTGGTAATTGGCAGCGATTAAGGCATGCTGGAGGTTACCGATGACAGGATTATGCCGGTGGCTAACACCGGCAAAATTTGAGTGGAAGTTTACCTTACCACCGATCGATATATTTCGTCGTCTTCATGAGCATGCATAATATATTACCAACTACCATCTTTGCAGTGGGACCTCATTTAGTTACGATTAAAATGTTATCACGCATAACACATACTCTAGGAAAATATGCATGAATTTTGGTACAAAATAATGCTTTTGTCTACGATGTAAATTCGACGATATTGGAAAATGTTGGTTATATAGTACGCAGTCTGCAGCACAGATTGTCAAAATTTTAAATGACTCTCGCCAATCAGTCGCAAGCTTTTGTAAAAAAATAATAACCACCCGAATCTTGCATAAATTGCTTGTTTTTGCTGTATTATTAATTTGCTAAAAAGGCTACTGAATATATATTACATATACATTTGGATGTAAATTTTTATTCACTTATACTGTGAAAATTTTTATTATACCCGTTTAGCGATTACCATGTTTTGGTTTCAGCCTAAATGTGGGCGTCTTTAGCTACTGCTCTTATAAAAGTTAACATGCAAATAAATGGTTTTATCATTATGTGCCGGTGTTTAAACGTATCAATGGCAACAACAAGTATGGATATCCGCTCGTCTGTCCTACAGCTGTAGCCTTTGATGCAGAAGAACTTTGCTTTAACGCAATAACCAAAAAAGAATATTCTGTCTTGCGGCAAAATAATTTAATTTAGTAGTGAAAAAATATATAACTTTTTGTCGGTATGTGGCAGAATGCCGCAAAATTTACGGGTTTCATGCAATACATATTGTAAAGCCCAGTACATATACAAAAATTTGTATATATTCACGAAGCATAGTGCCTAAAAAGTGCAAGGGCACAAAGACGCCGTGCAAATAATTAAGTTTGTAATTACCTACCGGGTAAACCCAACGAAAAGCATTATTTTTTAATATTGTACGTCCTAGTAAACGTGATAATTCTTATTGCAAAATATATAGATCTGCACAGGGTTGATGGATGTTGCAAATTCTATGTTTCACGTGTAGAACAAGTCTTTGATTTTGTGTCCACTGGCATTAGCGGGCATTTAACAATTCTTCGTTCCAGGACAAAGTTCAAATATTTGTCTTTTCCACTTCATTCTATGACTTCATTGTGCGCGACTTGATTTTTATCTTTCTATGAAAGTGCTTTCTTAGCCAATTTACGGTATAGGAATTTAATTTAAGGATTTAAAGTAGTTTGGATGTCACTTGGGATTTCGCCAGTCGAACTGCTTAATATGCATGTATTGTGTCGCAAGAAGGAAAGGCGACGACAACAAATTAGCATATTGCTCTTATTGCAATAGGACGAAAAGGGGTCATCCCCTCATTATTTACTGGCTAACGTGAAAACTTAAATAATGTATATACTATAAAAATAAATGCAATAAATAAGCGTATCAGCGTATTTGATACCGACGTAGTCCAGCTTTGAAGAGCTTTTACCGCCCTTGCTCATGACCTAAATGTTTTGGTTATCAACAATGTGAACCTGCTGCCATTCGCGAGTCATGAATCACTGTATGTGTCTTATTGTAATTTGAAATGCTTATTTTAGGTGTTTTACCTGTTCAGTTTCTAGTTAATTTTATAGAAACGAATAATTATTACTATTATAGTTCACAGTTATAATACTGCCGCAAATAAGCTAAGGTTGAGGTCGTTGGAGAGACGTCGTGAATCATAGATGTATAAATATGTAAAAATAATATTTATATATGAGTATATAATTTAAATAATTTGTGTTTTAATAATTATTGCGTTGATTTGTTAATTATAAACCATTAATGACAGTATAGATGCTCAATAGTAATAATATTAGACCAATTTTACTTTTTTGTTTACACATTTAAATCTATAACTGCAGTGAAATCAGTGTACTTTGGTAGTTCATTTCGCCAAGTTGAACCGTTTTATATCCGGTGCCATGACCATAGTTGATGACACCGGGCAAGAAGATCCCTTAACAACTGCACCACCAACAACTGCAATATCAAGTACCACTTGTACAATAGCGACATCAAATATAATCTTAGCCATTTCTGCTACATTTCGGTTACTTAGTCCTTCGAGACGGTCGTCAAGAAGATGGTAAGCAAAGATTTAGTTTTGGTATTTTATGTTTGTTATACATTCTTTCATAAAATGTAATATGTAGTTGAGAAGCTATGTTTTCGGTTGTGGAAACAAATAATTTTAGGTTTTCCGGAAGTTCTACAATTTGTGATACTACGAAGTAACGTAGACTGTGTAAGTGGTAGTGCAGCGGCAGGGGTATGCGAGGTCTCCCCAACATTTCGGTGTCCGAAACACCCCCTCCCCCAATGGTTAGAAGCCACGGTTTCTGAGACCCCAATGGACCATGCAACGGTTTTCGAGGCCACCAGTAGAATAGCATAAGCAACAGTATCCGAGGACCCCATACAATTAATACATATGCAATAAAATTTTTTCCAATTTTGCCCCGAACACGAGGACCCTTTAGGCCCGAGGCCCCAATATTGGGATAGGGGCGGTTGCCGTGGCCCTGGTAACGGGAAAGTGGTTAAGGTGGTAGCGCATCTCAGATTCTTGATATATAGCATTTTAACATAACATGATTACTAGTGTCATGCGCTTGAAATTTTTAACAGGGTTGGCGTCCACGTATTGTAGGGGATCGACTCAACAAATCGATTTCATAGTTTCAATTCAAAAATAGTTTTGGCAAGTGTGACCTGCGGAAGCAATGACACTAAGGGGGCAAGGCCCCACTACATTCTACATACCGTGGCTACGCCCATGACTTATGTATGTAACAAAAAGTCGATTATTTTCGCATAAGTGCTTTTGTTATTTGCAAACAGCAATGTTTTAGCAAAACGCAAGACCTATCGTTCCACAGATTATTGGTTGCTTATATGCTTATACAATTTTTCTTATTTCCTATGTTTGCAAATATGGAACCGGTTAATTAGTTAATTCGTGCGATAGTCTAAATTCTGATTAAACCTTTGCCGCATGGATTAATCTGTATTTCGCGCAATGCTCAAGAAACTTTCGCCGCACCTTTGAATTGAACTAGGATTGTTGGGTTGCGAGTCTTGTGGGCTTTCCACTATGTTATCTATGAGCTGTTGACATGTTAATTAGGGATCTTCGCAAGCGTCCGGCGCGTCTGAAAACAAAATTATCTTGTTTACAAGCTTCATTAAAGCTGTTTATTAGATCTAGTGTCATGTTGCTTATTTGACAATGCCGTAAGAAGAATGATTCAGACATCACGCACTGGCTTGGCAAAATTACTAGCTAATCATAGCTAAGTCAACTGTGTTAAAATAACTATTGCAAGTATGGTCACCAAGGTACATTATAATGTGAAGCTTTGCCATTAAGCATCAAGCCATTTTCCAACTAAACATCATTATGGTTAATTGAGGCAAATTGAAAAATATAACAAGCAACTATTCGGTTACTTAGCTATATTATCGTAAGGTCTATATTACGAGGTAGTCGACCGCCGATATTCGGAGAATACCTAATAAACGTATGAGCTAAAGTAATATGTCGCAATATATTAACTGAAATAAGATTCAATCAACTTTTGTATCTAATCGACAAACAATAGTATACTAGAATGCCTATATGCAAACTAATAATCGCATTCAAAACTAATTAACTAAATCTTCGCAATCGTTCACTATCCTGTTAAATAACAAGGTTTTATTTTAACTTATGGGATGTAAAAACAAAAACTACGGTAGCATTTTCCTATAAGTAGGTAAGAGGCGTGTTACGAATTTCATCTGAAATAAAGAGTAGATGATAGCCTTTTAAACTGATGCATAAAAATCTATCCATGATTGCGGTCAAACAACGACATGTTCCGGCACCGGTGGTTATATTTTAGAAAATACTAGTTTTCCATGTAATCACGCTTGGCCCTTTTCTTCAGTCTAAGAATGAGCGCTGATTTGTATTGTCTTTGAAAATATTTCAATGTGTTCAAACTGTTAAAGCTTTGTATATGTATAAGCCGTTGCTACCCCTATAGATGGCATTGGAGGTGTTGCTCGCTCTGAGGGTCGGACTTCCTAAGCCGGCGTTCCTTGAACACTTGCGTCTTCAGCACTATATATATAATTGTTTTTAACGCGATAACAAATTCAAAATCTAAATCGAAACTTACATCAATCGCATCGATGTTCGAAGTCACACTACATAAAGTTTTAACTAGAGCTGTAACAAATGGACATAGTTTTTGAAATGACAGTTAAATGATGCTTCTAAATTAATTTGCAAAAATAGTACGTATGAGTATAAATTTAGTTCCTAATTTGATGTACTGGCCGCATATATTTGTAAAATTAGATACAATATCTCATATATATGAATTGTGAAATTTATACGTATTTGCTTTTTAATTTTAGGTTCTCTGTGGCACTTCTGTTACTAGCCTTCCTTGAATTCAGTTCCGCTGTAAGTTTCGGCTATTACCTAATATATCATTGTTTATAAATTTTATTAGTTGCATTTTCCATATTTTTAGGTTTGTTTACATCTGACTAAACGACAATATTCAAATTTCAGGAAATATTTTTGATGTGACGAGTCGAAATGAGGACGCAGTTAGATGTCAAGCGTCATCATCCCAGCAGACAATGATTTGCGTTCGTCCCTTGGATAATTATATGTTAGCCTAGCCTAGCCTAGCCTGGCCTGGCGAAAGCCTAGCTTGGCCTTACAGTTGAGTACCAAACTTTTGGCTTTTTGTAATTTGACAGTGATTCCCGTTTGGAATATTACCCTCCTTCTTTCACCAGTTTACATCTGCAACTAAAACTTTTTCAACGTGGAAGCGTTAGATTATATGTTGAGTTGACCCCGAAAATGTGTGGGTGTCCCCTGCTAAATCAATCTGGCAACTACCCTGCCTACTTTATAATTGCGATTCTGACGACTGTAGCCAAAACTAAAAGTTTGACCATAGTTGTAACATATATAACATATGAAATAAAGACGTGAGCTTCCTGATAGCAAATTGTTATTATAAATCAATCAACCAATATAGTTTACCGAAGAAAGGCATTTATAACGAACATGTTTAGCAATATATACACATATATAGGT
Organism: Trileptium ribeirensis; assembly: GCA_030248225.1. NCBI lineage: Eukaryota > Metazoa > Nematoda > Enoplea > Enoplida > Thoracostomopsidae > Trileptium > Trileptium ribeirensis. The sequence continues at coordinate 18,363 of JASANE010021574.1, forward strand.
CCAGTACGGGCTGCTATTTTAGAATATTAATCATAACCATCAATGATATGGTAATCAAAAATAGCGCGAGTCCGCCCACATTTCTGATTGTTTATAGAAATATCTAGAGGAGGGTGTCTAGTTGCACCAAAGTGTGAGAACTCAGTGTCGTAACCAAAGGATGGCCATCAACATAATCGCCAGTAAAGCGTTGCTGACACTCATAGCACGCACGACAAAAATCTGTTTCAAGGAATTAGTGTTAAAACATAACCTTAATTAGTTTAGGCTATGACCACGTGTTTTTAAATTGTGCGACACCCTAAAAATATTCTGTTCAACGTTAAATTCGCTCTTACGACATTTAACCATTCTTATCAAATCAGGTTTTAAACCCCGCGGTTCGACAGGTTCTATGTTGCATGCGTAGACGATTTTGATGCATCACATTTTGGTACCAATGTTTTGAGTTGCCATTTAGCTACCCAGAGGTTGTAACTGAATTCAACACTTCCTGAAACTGTGTATAAAACTGAATGTAGTTGAATGGGAGATCTGCATACATGATACATCTTAAGATCATCACCATATATTTTACAGCATACTTGATTTAAAGACATCGCAGTGTCATTAATATACAACAAGAATAATGTAGATCCGAGAACACTCCCCCGTGGAACACATGATTTTGTCTTGGGAAACAAATGTGAGTTTACTTTGACCTAGAATTGGTTCTTCGCTAAGAACGAAGATATCCATTGCAAACGCATACACGTAATGCCGAGCTGAAATAGCTTAAATGCTATTTTTTTCATGAGAAGCTGTATAGAAAGTTCTAGCGAAGTTAATATACACCAAGTCTGCAAAGATATTGCTGTCTAGGAACTTTATCCCACCGTGTAAACACTGCGCAGGATGATACAAATAAATTAATTTCAAATTTTTGACCAAAATTACGGGACATAACTAAGCAAATATCGTTTTCCATGTGGCTCAACTATCTGAACACCACGACATCTGCTCGGGTATGCACTATCAGTTGTATAGTGTATATACATAATTTATGAAGTACAGACCACTTGTTGTATTTGCAGTCTGATATCTCTGACCTCTGTCTGTGTGCATTCTTAATTAATTGTGTTATAAGCAGCTTCGAAATTTGCTATGAATAACCTTCTATAATAATATATGCATATAACTTAACATGACTAGGTAAATTCAAGTGTTCATAACCTTTATTGCAAACATAATATAATAAAATAGATCCTTATTTAAGAAGTATTATAAGCAGCTTCAAATTTTGCTATGTATCATCTTTTACAATAATATATGCATACATTTTAACATGTCTAGGTAAATTCAAGTGCTCATAACCATTATTCCAAACATAATTCCCAAATATAATATAATATAATAATTTCTTATTTAAGAAGTATTATAAGCAGCTTCAAATTTTGCTATGTATCATCTTTTACAATAATATATGCATATATTTTAACATGACTAGGTAAATCCAAGTGTTCATAACCTTTATTCCAAACATAATTCAAGTGTTCATAACCTTTATTCCAATTCCCAAATATCATATAATAAAATAAATTCTTATTTAAGAAGTATTATATGCAGCTTCAAATTTTGGTATGTATAATCATTTACGATAATATATGCATATATTTTAACATGACTAGGTAAATTCAAGTGTTCATAACCTGTATTGCAAATAAATTCCCGAATATAATAAATAAAATAAATTCTTATTTAAGAAGTGTTATAAGCAGCTTCAAATTTTGCTATGTATCATCTTTTACAATAATATATGCATATATTTTAACATGTCTAGGTAAATTCAAGTGTTCATAACCTTTATTCCAAATATAATTCCCAAATATAATAAAATAAATTCTTATTTAAGATGTATTATAAGCAGCCTCAAATTTTGCTATGTATATATCATCTTTTACAATAATATATGCATATATTTTAACATGTCTAGATAAATTGAAGTGCTCATAACCTTTATTCCAAATATAATTCCCAAATTTAACATAATAAAATAAATTCTTATTTAATATTGTCGCTGTAATAATATTGAACCTCAGAAGTATTCAAATACCGTTCAGTAGCTAGGAAGTAGGTTCATTTCATGCAATCATAAAAACTGTAATCGTCTTGATTGCTTTCATACGTCAGTATTCATAGGTGCCGGTGGGGGCAGGGGTTACTTCCCCTTAAGGGTCGGACCTAACTCGCCGACGTGAGCCGATAATGCGTGGAAATTTTTAACGTAAATTTGCAAAAATAGGCTGAAAAGTGGCAAAAATGAAGTAAAAATATTAAAAATGCAGGGAAATTAGGAAAACTTTATCGGAAATGGGAATAATCGTGGGAGTAATTTTGAGTTGCTAAAAAATCTTATAAATTTACCCCTGACGACCTCCTCTCCTAAGCAAACGGACTTTCGATGCCTTTGATTACAATATTTGTATTTGTACGCCCAACAAAGATATTTTAAGTCACTTTTATAATTTATTAATCTATGTCAAACGCGAGAAGTTGAGACATTGAATACTAACTAGCTATTAGCAATTTAGTACTTACTAATTTGGGGACGACAACTGCAGTATATATAAATATAAGGATTTATATTTTCATTAAGCCAGATTCAGGTTAATTATCCAGGATAGGCTGATAGTCGTATCACTGCGCCCTGCTGCGTCACTTATTAGACCTAGGTTATTCAATCAGTGAAGGCGAAGAATTTTTAAGCGAGAGGTTACTATTTGTTTTAACTGCTGCACATAAACAACATCAGTGTATAAAATCACGTGCTGCTTAGAAAAGAACTACGTGCTGGCAATGACTGATTAAGCAATTTTTCATTATTTTTCGTGATTTTTAATCTCTTCGTAAACTTGAGGTGGCGCCGCTACCATACGCTTCTATCATTAGCGATTGGCAATTGCTTGCTCGGCGTACCAGCCATTCTTCAATAAATAGGAGAACATAAAATTGGTGTTTTTCGGTAACGCATCCAAAATGTTAAGTAACAAAAAATTGCCCTATTAACAATTACTTCAGAAACATTATGTAACCGATTTGTAACTGTTCGACATTTTATAACTGCAGATTTATTTGTTTTATAATTGAAAGAAAATTCCAACGTTTAATATTTTAAAAACTGCACATCATATGTAATGTTCGCGAAGTACTGTAGTATCATTATGCAATGCGTTAGCGTAACGAAAAATGCGGAATGGGAGTTGCCACGTTGTGCGTTGTGAAACGAATGTGTGGCCAAGCAGCAAATAGGTGCATTATGTTTGCGAACAGAAATTACCCTATTTTGCACTCAGTCGCTCTGCGTTCGCGAACAGAAATTTTAGAATTTTGAATTTGCCATCGAAAAAATGTGTTGTTCGCTAACAGCGTTTAGTACATAGTGTCAAACAAAGTTGGTAGAGGGCGCAGCTTAAGTTTAATCATGCATTAGTGATATAACTTTTCCCGGAAAATGAGACTGCAGTGACGGCTCTATTTTTGAAAACAACACCAATTTTTCTGCAAAACTAGAGAAGCAGTTCATTTTGAGCAGTATATATCTTGCTCCCAAATATTTTGCCAAATTTGGTGTATATTGCCTTAAATTAATACGAATAAGTTTGAAAAAGTAGTATGAAGCTTTTCGGGATAACGAAAATGTGGAAGCTAATTTTAATATACGATTTTTGAAATCAATATATCTGGAGTAGGAAAAATGATTTCATAGGTGCCTCCACGAAACTTAAGATTGTATAACACCCTCATTAGAAATTGAATTTTGAAACACATTTTGCTATTACTATATTGTGAAGACATTTTGTCCCACAAACTTGTTTTAAATTGTATATACTGCTAAAAGCACTAATTAGCTTATTGTTTCTAAATAATGACCTGTTACATGTGTTATCTACGACTGCGTTGTACATATAATGCTAACAACTCATCCTGAACCTATTTCGAATTTTTTTCTATTTTTAAGTGGAGTGATATAACTAGCTAATGTGATTTTTCCTTCTGGATACGAAGCTGTATAATATAGTCTCGTGCTTCAGTCCTGAAATTAGAGCAGCGAAAAATACTTAAAATCCGTGGAAGGGCTTGTCTTGATCACTAAAATTGAATGTTGTAAAAAATATAGTAAAAAATTTGTTGCTTGTCGTAAAAATAAGATTCCAGTAAATGCGCTATTCAAAAGAGACAGAAATTGTGCTGAGAGTAGATGTTATCAAGAAAGGAACTTGAAAAATTTTTTTTCCTTTTAATTATCCATTCATGTTACTGATTTTTGTTCATTTTGTAACTGACGTTTATTTGTTTTTAACCAACCTACCCCCCACGCGATAAATTACAGAAACTTTGCCCTGTATTTATGCTGCTTAACGCAAAACAACGCCTATCTTTGTGCTATTTGATCAATAAAACATGTGGTTTTTTCTTTGATTTAATAGTAAGTTGTGGCATTTATACCAGTCAAAAACTGATTGCTGTAAAAAATTGGAAAATTATCTCAGCATACAAAATCTAGGTTGCTTGTGTAATGTAGATCCAAGTCGTTTAACCAAATTGTTCTTCGTTTCACAATTTTGATGTTGTTCCTGCCTGGTTGGTTCTGTGTGCTATCGATCGTTAATCTCTTGTTTATAATAAATATATCGTGCAAATGCAAAATTGAAAAAATTATACAATCCTTGTACATTGCTTTTTGGCGAAAAATAACTCTAGGCAACAACACATTAGTAGCAGCTAACGGAATTAGCTTTACAACGAGAAGCTAATAAAAACCTTAGCATTTCGCAAAAAAAATTTCTGACACGAGAATGTATAAATATAAGTCCAAAATTTGCGACGAAATAGCAGTCGCTGTTGCAATATGATGCCAAGAGGAGCGCGAAAGAAGCAGCCAAGCAGCTGTCTGCATTATTACACTGTGAAATTTTTCTGTGTGTGAGGGCCTGTTGATTTAAAAGTGTCACGTTTCATGTGATGAAGCTAGTTGCATTTAAACTGTTTAGTATTGAGAGAAACGAGTTAAGAAGGCTCTCGGTTCATATATACTACTCTTATGTGCGGATCTAAAGTGCAAAACTTAAAAACGAAGAACGGATTGTCGCTTTAGATGCACTGCCATTTCAAATTTCAGCAAATTTGGCGTTCTGATATTTAATATGGGCGCCTCGGTTTCACCAATAAATGGATCACGAATTCTATAGAAATTCAGAATTTGAATTAATTTGGCGTGCGTACCGGTGTCAAAGGTTTTCCTGATATGCAAGTAATCAGCATCAGTTAATATATATTTCAATCGGGTCTTATCTTTTAGTCCCGCAACCTGAATTTAGTCAATTTTGAAGATACAGAGCTGATACTGGTATCTATCGATTTAGCATGATGAGGCGGTTCAGAAATTGCTCATTTTACTTACATTTCATAGAATTTTTTTTTTCAATTTTTTGAGGTCCAAATGGTTCCCCTTGTAAACCCAAAATTTTTTTCAACGAAATATGATCATGTCAGGTACCATTCGACTCGAATTGACGAGAGAAATCTACTCGTGTGAATCTGATTGAATATTTTATTGAATTGAATCGAATCGCATTGAAATCTATGCAACCGTTAGAAAATTATGGTTGAACAATCACAACTTTATAACTGTTGCATAGATTTCAATAAACTATACCCCAATAGATTTCTCTCGTCAAGCCGAGCCGAACGGTACCCAACATTACCATATTCCGAAGGAAAAATTTTTTGAACCCAATTTATTTATTATATATTTATATTTTGGCGGACCATTGGGAACTCAAAAATAGAAAAAATTGTCTGGGGAAAAAGGTATGAGTATTTTCTAAATCGCCTAATCGATTTGAATTGATTGGTACCAAAATCAGCTCAGTATCTTCAAATTTGACCAAATTCGGGGCTGGGAGAACAAAAGAAAATACCCTTTCTATCATCAACTAAACCTTGAGTCCCTTCGTCGTAAGCAAAAGCAACAAAATTGAATAACAAAAAATCAGTAGCATCATTAATCGCTTATCTGAAACCGTACTGGCAAATATCATACAACTTTACTTAGGTACAAAAAATTGTTTACCTCCGCAGCGGATAGCAAATTTCATGTAAAAGTACTAACAGACCGAATAGTATTACTATTACCAACTTCATTATTTGTAAACAATATATTAACAATTTTGTGGCAACCAAACAAGTATTCATAGACTTTTCATCTTTAATTGAAAGAGCATCACAAGGGCTTGGCCAACTTGGCCAAGAACGAGAAATGTACGGATTAGTTGAAGTTAAGTTTTGAAGGTATAGAGAAAATCATTGTCTTTATGCGCGCCTGCGAGCTGTCATTTGACTTGACTTGATACCCGTTCGCGCTCAATGTTCATGCGTCATTCATGACACACATCTCTCACCAACGTTTTCTATCAATAGCAATGTCATAGCAATCATCTAACCACCGCCTCCAATTTCGACCGATGAGTTGTGGCGGATCGTTTCAAGGCTTTGGTTATGGCCCTAGATCATGTTTTGACAACGCCACCCAAAGGGCGCTTCCACCACGTTGATGTGTTGCAAAAAGGGTTTGGGGACGCATGCGCTCTACGCGCATCTGCAATACGTGGCCCAGCCAACGTAGTTGTCGCTCCATAATGACAATGTTCAATGTTTTCGTTTTCCTGAAGCGCCGATGAACTTCGGCAGTTGAGACATAGTTAGAGTAGGGAATGTTCAGACACCTGGAGCATAAGCATGAATATCTTTGGCAAACGGTTGGCATGATTCGCACACGTATAGAAGAACAGATCTAACGCAAGGGTGTTTTACGCGCGATTTTCGTTTGATAGAAATATCTCTTCTTTTGAAATCCCGCATGAAACGTCTATTGAAGAAATATTGAGCTTTGGCAATTCTACAACGTATGTCAGTTGTGCAGAGCATCTACCCGTGACAAGGCTGCTAAGATAGCAAAAGGAATCAACAATCTCGAGGCAGTCCTTACTTAACCTTATGGAGTTGTCAGTCCAACTCTTGAACGACACTGGCAGCCAACCACAAATGTCACAGCTGAATTCGCCGATGATTGTCGCTGCGTGACGCTTGGGGTGGGCAACCTGCGACGCATCTTCTCTCCTTGCTTCAACTGTCGTTTTCGTCTGGTGTAGTAAGTTACGCTATATTACTCTGTCACACACGTGCTGTTCTCATCTGCCTGAATTTACGTTGTTTTAACATAAAACTAATTAGTAAGCATATTAGCACCGTCACTATAACCTAAAATAAGGTAGAGTCTAATAAATTTTTAAAAATACATTATATTCAATTCATGGGCACACGTAAAGTGATTTTTAGCTAAAAACACAGCACAAAGTCATCAAATAAAAGTTTTACTTAGCTGTATCAATATTGAAGCATTGGCCATTCATAGCAAACACATCATTCAATTTGACAAAATGTGTCCATGAGCGGTAAGATTACTGTTCGAAACCTTGCTGAACTCGTACTAGCGCTGGATATCCGTTAGTTTCTCTTTCCTAGGTCATAATATTAAGAAGCTAGCAGTAATTGAAAATTTGTAAATTTGACTATTAATAATATAAATATTATGTATAATATTATTTAATAATATATCAATAAAATTAAAGGATTCGACATATTTTAAATACTACTAAATTAGAAAATAAAACAGTATGACTAGGTTTTATTTGCTCATAGTTATGCTAAAAATGTGATTCAGTTGTGGTACAAATAAAAAAGCAGTTACGACCAGCTGTAAAACAAACTGCGCCTAGACATTTGCAGCAAATAATAAAGTAAAGCAAGAATATGGCAGTAGCGGCACCTTTTGGGTTCCCCTAAGAATGAGTCAATGCCGTAGCCGTTTTTCTCACTTCCACTGGATGTTCGACTGCTAAATGCCGAAAACGACTCTGGAAGGACCAGCTGTTTCAACGTTTAGATTCTAACAAAAAGCATTAGTAATATAATTTTAATTCGATAAAGGATAACATATATTCACTTTCACTTTTTTGAGTAGCTTCTTCGCACATCTATGCACAATATATTAGCTTCTCCAAACTGCCTAGCTTATAACTATTGATATGGTCATGGGGTCTTCTGAGAAAGCACCTGCGGGGTATGAACCTTGAGGTGGGAATTTCGAAATACCTTGAGAAAATTCTCCATATCTAGAGAAGCTATATATACAGCGATTTGCGGCAACATTATCATGTTTTGCAATCAAACAGCGTAATCTGTTTATTAAGTCACGCGTTTTTAGGTTTGTGCGATGCCCGTTCTTGCATTATACCTCTGCATAACCTTTGATCTCTGTATGCACCATTGATTATAATTAAGTCATAGGTGCCAATAGGTCTTTCATTTAGTAGAATGCGGCAAAGATTTTAACTAATAATATTCCCATTGTCCCGACTTTCCCTCATAGTACTTCCCATTTCTCCCAGTTTTAGTCATAATTTTATTTTGTCCTGTATTTTAAAACTTTTCAAGCGACGGGTGGGGACAGGTGCGGTCCAAGTTGGGTAAATGTGGCTTGTTGCGAGGTCTGGCCTCTTATGAGCGCCTATGATTGAGGTATAGATTTGGGATTCACGTTGCAATATTCACCATTCACACCACTATGTTTATATTATTCAACACACCTCTATGTTCCTCATAATTGTTTCCTAATGATGCCTTAAAGATTTGTCATGTAGACAAAATTTTTGGTGCACCTTCGGGGAAGGAGGTGGTGGTTGCCTCGTTGGGGTGGTGGACAACTTAGACACGTGGCTGGTAACTCGGAGTGAAAATGAGCATAGCTTCGAGGTGGGTGGATACTTGAGGGGGTATGGATCTTCAGGAGGAAGGGAACGCGCGTGGAACCTCAAGGTACGAGCGCAGCCTCGAGAGAGGCGTGCGGAGTATCGGGGAACAGCGCCGATATCAAGTAAACAGCCGAGGAAAAGTCTTTTGTGCTGCCCGGAAAATTTCTTTGCTGCCCAAGAAAATCTTTTGTGCTGCCGTTTGCTATTTGTCCATGTCCGATGCACCGCAACATCCTGAATGCGCCACTGCATTACCCGACCCTCTTGGTTCATACCTCTTTACGGGGGAAAGAGTTGGAACACGTTTTCGTCCTAAAACTAAAGGGTTCTAAAGGGATTTTAAGTCTCAGTTTGAGCTACGTCACAAAACGATCGGACAAATTTGAGGCATCGATGCTCCCACCACTAACTAACAGTTCTACATTTCACAATGAATTCTTGGTTAACACTCAAAATTTAATAATAAATAGTGGCTGAAATTCATGATTTAGCATTTAACTTCTGACGCACAAATGCCCGTAAAGTTTGGGCATCGTTAGATTCAACTTGGTGGATTTCATCTTAATATTTAGCGTCGTCTTTCATGTTACGATGAACTCGCGCGATTTGCAACCAATGCTTCCGTTTTTCTTGGGAGGTATTCCTTTATACTGCTTCTGTAACCGATACTACTTACGTTGGAAATTTTACTACACATTTGGGCCAAATAATCATTCCAGTTATCTTGTCGCATCTAGGAGTACAATTAGGATAAAACTTTGTCAAAAAGCATGAAGAAATAAACATAGTTTACTACTCACGTTTTTATCACCATCTTCGCGCGAAAATGAAATGAAGGAATTAATATCGTTGAATTAGTCAGAAACTTTGTTAAAATCAGCTTTTCGATTGCGCAGCAAATAGCTCTGACGACAAATTCGATCATGAAGTGGCAGGAAGTTGAAAAACTGCAAACAATTTTACCCCAACATACCGCTTCTGTATGAGAAGAAGAAAGAGGTCAAGGTTTTTTCTGATTCTGTGGGTATGTTGAAATATTAGCCGTTATAAGCTAAGTGCTATCAATAGATTCTGATGCATATAAATTTTGATTCAGAAAAACCGACATTGATAATAGATCAGCAAATATTATGATAGTTAAAACCGTTAATAATAAATATTAAACAAGTTAACTTACTACAAAGCACAAAAAGTTCAGGTTCAGGGCATATTACAGCTACTGTAGGCGTTAGATAACACATGGTGGTGGATAAACAGCGACAAAAATGATTTAGCATTACTTGAATAGGACTAGTTGAACTTGATGACTTGTATTGATTTAGTAATTAATGCACAATAGACTTAATACCTCATTTGAAATTTTACTGTATCGTCGCAAAATTAACCTATAAGCCATCATAGCAGACGCTCCACCTACATAAACTTACGCATGTTATTATTGGGAGTTAAAGTTTGATGAGTATTAACAAGAGTTAACGATGATTTCTTGACAAGGGTATGCTACAGTTCGCCATTTCCTCATAAATGCGCCAAGCAAGACACAGGTCATTCTTCTACTTCTTACCCCCTCGTTTTTTGCGGGGGGGGGGGGGCAAGGCACTAACTGGAGGTGGGCCGCGCGGGTCGGGACCCCCCTTTTGGTTAGATTTTGTCCACTTGCACTAGCTCTGAATGACCTGCCCTCCTTGATCCCTCTTTCATATTTCTGAGTGCAACCACCCCCGAGCCGCCTTTTTAGGCGCCCACTGTGGGCCGGGACACCCCTTATTTCAAAGTTCCTGGCTACGCCCTTGGGGAGCGCTTACCCTCTGACTTTCTGGGGCATTCGTTTCCAAAATTTATAAAATCTACAATTAGACGCATAAATTCAGGAGACATAAGACCCAAAAACTGGAGGAGTCCGAAGAAGTGAATCAAAACTTCCGGAAAGTGAGGCCATAACCTCCTGCCCCCTTAAAAACCGAGGGAGATAAGGTCGAAATGATATCACGTCACGTCCGACGCGTTTATATACATATGGCATGATATTATCATATACTGTTAGAATTAATATATGATTTAAAAAATTTGAATTCGGAAATACGAGACATGAAATTGTGATAATCTACATTTTATAACTAAGGTATATCCATAATACACTATATTGATATGCTATATATTTTATTGTTGAAGATATCCTAATTGTATTATATACTTGCGAAAACATATATTCTGTCAAACTATGAGATGATTAGGTTTGCAGTTACTTCTGTTTAGCCGTTGGAATTACTATTGGAGTTTGGATGTAATATGGACGTGGAGGCAGCAGCCGCCCTCTCGATTTTTCGAGTGAAGGCGTGTTCACACGCTCAAGGCTTCTGCCGAAATTTTGATCAAAATTTGAGATCATTTTTTGCATTTTTTTCATGTTTGAACGTGTGAACACAGTTCAAACTTTTCATGAATATCTCTGTAGCCAATCGTGGACGAGATGTGGTACCTGAAAAAGTCTGAACTCAAATTTTGATCTCAAATTTTGAAATATCGCAATTTTCATTTAAAAATCATCGTCAAATTTTGATCAAAATTTGATCAAATTTTGAGCTTAAAATTTGAGCTAAAAGCTTGAGCAAGTGAACACGCCTTAAGGCTAATCGTGAATTAAATTAGAGGCTACGTCCCTGCCCCCACTACCACCTCCAACTTCAATTAAGCGCTACGCTATTGTAAGCTGCTATATTCGTAAATTATTTTAATAGTTACATTATTTTAAGAAGTTGTACTGTGGTTTTACATTTTATACTTAAACATTCACACAAGGATCTATGCGAAAACAACAATTGACGCGAAGATACAGAATTGCCTTATAACACTTTCTGCATGCATACAGACACATTCCTGGCTACCATGAATATGAAAGGTGTTGGACTTTGTGATGATGTGTGGTGTTATAACAGCTCAGGTACCTATAGCCATGCACAGTTTATTCATAGATATATAGATATATGAGTTTTTGTTCATTTTAGCAAACGACATGTAGAGATTGTTCACATCCAGCGTGTCAGTGTGTTGGAGAAAAAGGCTCGATGGGCCCTGCTGGAAAACAAGGCGATCGCGGCGACGCTGGTCCAATTGGTTTACCTGGTCCTGAAGGCCTTGCTGGTCCTAAAGGTCAAAAAGGTGATCCCGGCGCTGCTGGACCTCGGGGACCAAAAGGCGAGCGGGTAAGTATTGTAGAGCTTGAGAGTATCCGGTGTGATACGAACTCGCGGCAAATATATTAGCCAGTGGAATAGACAAACACAAAGCGGTTAACAACGCGTTTACTATATTTTTTTGCAAATGTTATTTGAGTAAAGCTCAAATCACTACGTGTAATCTCTATGTTTTAGTGTATGTGTCACTGTGTAGTGTCTAAGCCAGCATGTTAGAACCAATTCCAGCCATAGTAAGTGGTAGTTAAAGATAAATTATTATATATATATTTCTACGCTAGTAAGTCGCAAGAGATTAACGGATGCTGCAATTTTTTCACTGTGTGCGTTAAGTTAAGTGCATATCCAGGAATTGGTATATATATGTACTTTCGTTGGAATGTAATATTTTTCTTAACATCTATAAGCTAGAAGCAGGTTCATCAATTCGTTTAGCCTTGTTTAACATTAGCGCTCTTCCAAAAACAAAACAGAGGGGAACGCAATTTATTTTAGGCTAATGCCGTCTGATATTTGGGTCTTTTCGGTTAGTTTCCCAGTCCGAGTTTGGTCAATTTTAGGATACAGGTATAACTTTAGTACCATTCGACTCATTTCGACGAATTGGTTCAGAAAATGTTCATTTTGGCCATTTCCATGACAAAAATTGTTGTCAGTCTTTTCTAAAAAATTATTGCTAATTACATATTTTTTGTGTAGAACAATTTAATAATACTCAGCTAAACGAATTTGAGCTAAGCACAAGTTGCCTAGAATAGCATTTCCGCAATCTTAATTGTAATTGATAATACCATAATTTTTAAACCTGCTAGCCACTAAGTGACACATATTTTTGGAAATTTCCGTGGGAATAAGTGAACTAAATTTAGGCAAATACACCTTATTGTGATAAAATAGCAACCGTGCATATATAAAAGTACCATTCATATATTTGGCGAAGGACCATACTGTGCCACTTCAGGCTTTGTTCAAGGTAAAAATGTCACGCTGGGTATTTAAATTTGACATTGTTAATTTCGATTGTTCTTAAATCAAATCTTCGCCAACTTTTTACAACACGGTGGTTTTATAACACGGTTATAAATAGGGTTTTCTTCTTTCTTTTTTATTTACTTTAGTCCAATTTTTACGGTAGTTGGGAGATTCACCGAGCAAGGTGCTTATGTATATCTGATGTGTTGTTAATTCTGGACATACTCAACAATTTTAACGATAGTTGGGAGATTCACCGAGCGAGGTGCTTATGTATATCTGATGTGTTGTTAATTTTGGACGTACTCAACAATTTTAACGATAGTTGGGAAATTCACCGAGCAAGGTGCTTCTGTATATCTGACGTGTTGTTAATTTTGGACATACTCAACAATTTTAACAATAGTTGGTAGATGCACCGAGCGACATGCTTCTGTGTATCTGATGTGTTATTAATTTTGGGCAAAACTCAACAATTTTAACGATACTTGGGAGATTCAGCGAGCGAGGTCCTTCGGTATATCTGACGTGTTGGTAATTTTGGACATACTCAACAATTTTAACGATAGCTGGGAGATTCGCCTAGCGAGGAGTTTCTGTATATCTGACGTGTTGTTAATTTTGGACATACTCAATACTTTATTGCGATATTTGTGTGTGAAGTGAAAACTATATATTTTACTAACAAGGATTGGCTTATTATTTTAGGGTAAAATGGGCGTTCCTGGATTTCCTGGAATAAACGGACTTCCCGTAAGTTATAACCAAATAAAAATTTGCAATGATCATTGTAGTGTTTCTTGAGTTACGATATCTTTTGAGCAGTTTTGCCAGCATCCCAGCACCAGTAGTTGATATCCAGGAATTTTTACAATTGCATAAACATGTGGTAACAATGGTATTAGTTGAGCAACATTAGCTCAGGTCAGTTGATATAAAATGGTCCTCAATTTTCTCGGTATACATGGCCTTTGTTTTGTTACTGTATTTATGTACAAAACAAGCTAAAATTAGGTTAGGTAAGGTTAGAATTTAATGGTACACTGAAATTTTTTACACATGTCATAAAAGACATTTGTGCTTGGTTGAAGATACACGTTTTTCGGGCAGCACTTCTGGTACAGAGCCATATGAGTCAAAAATATAGCTTATTTTGAGGAGTTGTGTAAGTTTTTCATGGGCAATTTCTGTCGCTTCTTAACAAATCTAGTATACGTTGTTTGATCAAAAATGCAGGATATCTCACGCAGGAAATATATTATGAAACTTGTAGTGAAGTTAATTATCTGAAAGTATCCTGGCTGCGCTTGTTTTGTAAATTTTACTTGCTTGGCAAAATGATGCGAGCATATTCAGAGTCAAGTATTGTAATAAGTTGCTGAGAAGTTTTTGTTTAAATTTAAGTACAGTATTGTTATGCAGTCTATCATATTAGTAAACTGTGGCGCACCACGCGGGGGGGGGGGGTCCGCAACCAACCCTCCCTCAGATTTTAATTTCGCACAGGAGGGGTCTACATTGAGATGGACCCCCAGTTGTCATACGGTTGGACTTTCATATCCATAAAGCGTTACTCAGTTTTCCCGTGCGTTTGCCAATTTCCCTTATTTTTGCTAAAATTGTCCCTTGTCTTCGTTATTTGTGCTAATTTTTATCCAATTTTTTCCTAAATTTTGCCAATTTTACCAAAGCTTTCCACGCACCTTCGACGCATTTTGGGGAGAGGTGAGTTTCTTGCCGGGGGCGGCTCTTAGGGGCTACCCCTACCACCTATGGACACATGTCCTATTGACCCTGTGAGTAATTTGCCTCGGCTTGAAAATTTTGTGTAACTATAGTAATATTTCGTACAGTTGGACCCCCACTGTACGCTAGGATGGTGCACCACCGTGTTAGTAAAGTACGCATTGTAGAGAACAACATGTCTATGCGACATAGATGCTAGAAAATTATGCGTCATGACCAATATAATGTATTTTGATCCCCACAACCTCGGAAAAATGGAGGTCGCTCGATCTAATGAGGTTTCCCAAAGCTGACTTTATATTGCACGGCTCTGGCAACAGTTGCTAATAAGAAATTACACTAGGTGATAACAGGTACGGACGCCGTGACAAATTCATCAATTTCGATATAATTCCTGAGGCTTGTGGTGATTGTGCTGAAGTTTTCATCGTGATTTAGCCCATAATTTTTAGCTTCATCTCCTAAAATAATTTAAAAACTACGCTATCTGAAGGTGCATCGGCTTTTCATAGATTTGTGTAAACTCGAGATTTTTATCTTCTTATAAGATGTACGTCACAGGAATATAAAACGCGAGGCCAACACTGAACCATAAATTTTTAGAGTTGACTTCTTCAAATCTAATTCAGGCAATACATAGATAAAAATTTTAGCCAACACTCACTATACTTATACACGTAAGGTGTTTCAGAGCACCCTGCACATAACTCGCGAATCGATCGATCTAAAAAGCTATCTTGATCAGTAGACATCCCCGCAAATCGTGCTTACGAGTTGTGATGGAATAGAATCAAAAACGACAGTGCTGTCAGCAAACTCGCAGAAATCGCATACTTTGAAATAGCATAATTACAAATTATTATTATACTTGCAAATAATAAACACCGGAAAACCTTTTAATTTTGCTTTGGACGGCATCTATCACAGTGACAATTTTTTGTCTTACAAGTGATTGGATGCACAGATGTTTGCCGCGCGCCAATCCCAACAAGTCCGTAACCTCCTGCGCAAGGATTTGTAAAACGCACTGTTATGATCACAGTAAGGTTGTTCAACGGAGCTTAATGCACAGAAGGCAAAAAGTGAAAACAATGTTACACTCCGATTGCAGCGACATAAACCCAAAATTTCAATATTTGGTTAAAATGTGTATATATGAATATTCTCTTCCACCACAATTCCGCAGAATGGTGGTGCATAAAATATTTTATTTGATCATGTGTGTTTCGAATAAGCAGCTAAATCAAAACTGTGTAGATAATAATTTATTGTTGTTAATTCAATATATTAACGAGCTGTTGATGCGTTGGTATTAGTTTCCTCTTTTGTAAGACTATACTTCATCGCCTTATGCCGCGTTGCCCAGTCTCGCTTTATTAGAACACACAAACTGCTTCGTTCCGATCACCATTCGAAAATTCGAAAACGTTGCGGTTTTGCCAGTTATCAATAGCAAACAAGTGTTTACATGTATGTAAGGCGGCCTGGTTATCAAATTGCTGGGTTGCCATGACCACGATAGTCGCCGTCTCGGAATCAGAAAATTAATTATTTTGATCGGCTGTAAAACTCTGATTTGACAAATAGTGACAAGCGTGTAAAAATCTGATCAGTCGAAACATTATGTTCAAAATCTTAAATTGCTGTAATTGATTGGTTTAGACCGTCTACAATTTTTGTATATAAAGCTGATGGATTCCGAAGTAAAAGGACTTGTCTCGTTTATTACATCCACGATATATGTATTCAATGTAAAGAAGGTTTAAAGGAATGTTAGAGAAAGCAAATTTGCCTACTATACACGTTTGAAGACAGGAAAATTTATCTTTTCTTAAAACATCCCAAGAAAAGCCTATGGTTGCACCTCTGTCAAGATACTGGGTTAGCACATAACCGGCATGAGAGATTTATTTTGGTAATAATTGCGGCTGCTTTGATTCCTATACTTCTCTTGTTGAGATAAATGAGTTTTGTTAAACAAGATTAATTCAGTGTTACGGTATTTTGAGAAAGTGCTGGCCGTTGCATTGTTGATCAGATGTAACCACATGTTCTTGATGTAGACAGTTTTGCTTTTAAAATTTATTTTCATTTTGTCCTGAATAATTAATTTCTGTCTATAACAGTATGGTTATGTGAAAGACATGAATCTTGACAGCACACCGATGTAATAGATGCCAACCAATTGAGTTACAAGGTTGCTAGCCATATTGAGATGTATATACTTCCTTTGTTGTATGTATATATAGTAGAAGCATCATGTATATCAATATTAATCAGTCTAATGCGGCGTTCACGTTATAATGTCCCCATCGTTTGGAACTTTTTACTCCCTGTGGTTGTGACTAAACAGTAACGACGGTAAGAGTCACACCCTCACTGTATAAATATTTTTGACGGTGTCCGATACACAGTCTAGCTAATACGCTTTAATATAACGATATCGGCGACACTACTTAGCTACTCTATTTTCGCGGAATGACGGTGTCACGAACAACATCTATAGCTTATTGAATGTAGAAAAGAAACATATTTAGTATTAATTTGCTAAAGAGAACACCAATACGCGTTACTTAATGTTTCTTTTTTTATTAACAATGTCTGACGATGTGAATATATTTGGTATAGGGATACGGAAAGGTCATAGCTTACAGTATCTGACTTGAAATGTCAATGAAAATGACTTGTGGCTGTCGTTTTGTACACCTCGTGATTATCTGTAAAATTTATGACCTACCTTTGAAATGTCAAGGTGTTTCATAATCTGGCACAGACACAAGTTTAGGTATATAGAATCTAAATGAATAGAAAAGTGTTGGTATACGAGCGCTGATAAGTGTCGAGAGATACTGGACTAAAATTCCTGTCACATGCTGTGTCTCCGCGCGCCGCGAACTACCAGCTCCTGCCGGAACCGCCTACTTACCCCGCCCGGTCGATGAACCCTGGACACTTATAATTTATACACTTACACAACAACTTTATAACGTCTCAGAAATTCAAAACTATATTTATGCACAAATTGCTATCCTCCTGGGAAGTCACCTGATTCTCCACTCAAGCTCCACACGAGCCACCCGCCACGAAGACTCGCCCAAAATTTTGGCAAAAACAGGTGGAAAATGAACAAAACTTTGCAAATATTGGGGGAAAATTGATAAAATCGGGTGAAAATTTAAATAGACTTTGAGTCCGAAAAAATCAAAATTTCCCACACCGACAGTCTGATATTTTGAAGCACCAACTGCTTTCCACGAGACTTCAAAGCTCGCCTATGTATGCAGTACATTTTGCAACCGTTGTGCAGTTATGTGCTGCTGGTCTCTAGGAGTTTATATATACATGACAAACTTGCTGGCTTTCTGGGGATAGACCTATATATTCCTCCCTCAGGCATATATCTATATGCGCACATATGCATAATTGATCGACATGGTAATTTTTTGTTGGTCGGCGGAAGACGGATGTATTTCCATAAAAATACACGCATGATTGACTGTTAAACTTGCTATGTATATTTCAGGCGACGACTTATAAGGCCATTCCCCCGGGCAAATACCTGAGGGTCAGTTTCTGGGTATATAACTGTGGGTTACGCCGCTTCCTCCGGTATTAGAGCCCATTATTCGGGCACATAAGTAGAAGATGCAGTGTACATATATTGTTTAATTTGAATTTTGTTTTTCCCATATCGAAAAAACATTTAAAAACGAGGAAACACGCGCCAAATTCATTAGTTAAAATGATTTTTGCGAGTGTAGACTGCGTAACAAATTATAAATGTTTAAAATGACTGTTTGTAGTGTATTTACATACACATTTTATTCATTGGAAGAAATTAGAAGGGCTACAAGTGATAAGATTTCGTGGGTGAAAAAATACTCATAGAAAGTCCATCAGTTACGTTCCGCTCCGACAATGCCTCGCTGAGTGTGTGTGCGTAGGTCATTAAGGTATCACCTACGGCGTCAAAAAGAAAACAAAAAGCAGATGGTGTAGCTGACACCATCAGAAAACAAAAAAAGACTAGCTATGTAGCGTTATAAAACTTTATTAAAAACACGATAGCATCAAACACACTGTGTTATCTATAGTGTGTCTCACACTGTCTGTGGTACATAAGTTCCAAACAGTGGAGACATTATAACGTGAACGTGGATAAAGAACATGACGCGTGAAAATTCTAGTCATACAACCGCAACAATTGATTTGATTTTGGTTTGAACTAGTGAACTGAATTAGTGGAACTTGGGTGGCCTGAGTACGACTTCCAAAAAGTAAACATATGTGTACAAATATTTGAGCCAAATCAAAATAGGCCAACAATTCTCATGTTATAGACTGTGCCGTGTATTGGTTTTCGCCCAAAATCACGATTACTAAACCAGTGTTTCCGCGTAGTTCTGATATTTTTTGAAGCATTAAATAATAAGCATTCTGTATATCTATCAAAATGACTATTTGTTTGACGTTGATTTCATTTAGTAGATGCAAAATCACTTGGGTCTTTTCGGTTATCCCCCCCAGCCGGAATTTCGTCAATTTTGAAGGTACAGATAAAATTTTGGTACCAATCGATTCAGCTCGATGAGCTGGTTCAGAAAATACCCATTTTACCGACATCCCTGACAAAAATTTTTTTTCGTTTTTTTGAGGTTTGAGGTTTTTGAGGTTTTGAGGTCCCCCTTGGGAACCCAAAAATTTTTTTCTTCGGAATATGGTCATATTGGGTATCATTCGACTCGGCTTGATGAGACAAGTCGATTAGTGTGTAATTTTTTGAAATCTATCCCACCGTTAGAAAGTTATGATGGCCCAAGTAAACCCTGAGGCGCAGAAATAAACTGCAGGCCGGTGCACCGTTCTGGGTATACTAAGACCTAAGCCTTAGTCTTAAGCTAAGGCCCTTATATGAGACATACACTAAGCTTAAACTGAGTCGGGGGGCTGCCGCCCCTTGAACCCCACCATTTTAAGCTGTTCTTTTTCTAAACTTCTAACGTACGGCCCCTAAAGATTACTTGGGCCCTCATAACTTTCTAACAGTGGGATAGATTTCAAAAAATTACACACTATACGACTTGTCTCATCAAGCCGAGTCGAATGATACCCAATATGACCATATTCCGAAGAAAAAATTTTTGGGTTCCCAAGGGGAGACCACAGGGACCTCAAAAAATCGAAAAAAAATTTTTGTCAGGGATGTCGGTAAAATGGGTATTTTCTGAACCAGCTCATCGAGCTGAATCGATTGGTACCAAAATTTTATCTGTACCTTCAAAATTGACGAAATTCCGGCTAGGGGGGGATAACCGAAAAGACCCAATCACTTTCTGAACGGAGTAGATGTCCTGTTGCTGTCTGGACATAAAATATACATAAAATTGTGATGAAAAAGAGGTTACACGAAACTAACGCTTGTTTTCAACGAAATTTTAAATGATTAAGACAAGATCTATAATGATTTGTGATTACGACAACTGGCAAAGCTGTGCTTGATGTTTAGCAAACTACAATTTTTTAACTTAACGTTGGGTTGAATAAATAAGACAATTTACTCCATCCTGTGCGATAGTCAAAGTTAAAGTTTAGCTTTAGCGAAACATAACGGGTGTAATACATAACAAGTTACACCACAATCTGAACTGTGACTTAATGTAAGTCAAATTATTAAATTATGTCAATAACGCAAAGACTGTATTCAGGGTGATGGCAAGACCAATAGCAAAAGTTGAAGGTTGCAAATCTGCGTTTGCGGTCGATTTGCGCAAACTTGTTAGTAATCCCAAAACCTGAAATTTCAGGGAATGTCTTGCAGTACTTTTATTAAAAGTTATGTATAGTCCGCTATTAAATCAATTTTGTTGCGATGAAATATGGCATTACGTTGAAGTTTTACACTTTATTTTAAATCCTGGCAACCGAATTTTCTCTTTGAATAAATTTGAATTTTCTCTATTAATAATGAATATTAATCTTGAATAATATGTAAAATACTATTGTCTGTGTTAAAATTTATCCATTTATTTTAGGGCTTACAAGGACAACACGGGATCAACGGTGTTCCCGGTTTGGACGGGTGCAATGGAACTAATGTAAGCTAACTCAAGTACCTGAAAAGAATTACGTTAAACCCTAAAAATATCATACATATCATAAATGTATTGCTTATTTGTAACAATTATACAAAGTTTTAGTAGAAATATAGCCATTTTTGCATGTTTTTTTCCTTTTGGATATTTGTAAAACATCTTCACTCTGACGAATGGAACTTTTGAAATTAAGCATATTGATAGCAGAATTTGCAAATTCCCAATTTTTTTGTACTAGATGTAACATGTTGCACAACAATTTTATTCGTTTATCCTTTGTTTAAAACATCGCATCTTAATCTGTAGTTATGTTTTATAGTGTCAAAATCTATATTAGAACAAATTTATATATATAAATATATAAACATATACATTTTACGTTATTTGTTTATGATAAAATTTCGAATCTTTCGTAGAACACTCTGCATTAGCATACGACTAAACCTAACAACAGCTTAAGGCTTGGGTTATGCTGTAGTTTTAGCCTGAGCATTTCCATAAATAGCCGAAAATTCAGTGCTGAACCATGTTTAGCACTTTACTTTGAGTTTTAACCTTTTACAAAAATATAGAAAAGAAAAGGAAATTAAAAATATTGTCTGTGGTACCTATTTGATGATCTGAGTCTCAGCAAAATAAATACACAAATAAGAAAAAATGGGCGAAATGTCTGCGAAAGAAGATTAGCAACAGGAGACAAAATAATTGTTTCAACGGAGGTTCTAAAATTCATGATGGTCATGAAACCTCTAATTATATGAAGATGATTCTAGTGCCAGTGATAACAAAAACCCGTCCTAACGTTTCAGCCAAAATATATAAAGTTTCTCCTAGAAAACTAATTTTGCTGTTTTTCGTGCTTTAGCTATTTACAGAAATTGGATGTTTTTTAGCTGAGCTTTGTGTCAAGTATGCAACATGTTATAGAGTATAGAACCGTATATACCAAGAAGCACATGGTGGTAGTTATTGTATTCTGAAATAATATGTTAAACGCACTTTCCAGCTAAACTGAGCTCCACTTGAAGCTCTATACATTGACCGAATGGAAACTTCTTGGTACTCTGAAATATCCGTGAACCTTCTTGAACATTTAAAAAACCTTGGTCACTGTATTACATACTGTTTGGTGCCTCGATATCACGGTTTTAAAGGTTTGTGTTTATGAATTTGACCTTAGTTTTAATAGGATTTGACATTTGTAATAATTTATACTTATTTACTTTAGGGTCGACCAGGTGTGCCTGGGCCTCCCGGCTCCGCGGGCCAGATTGGTCTTCCCGGCCGTCCAGGCTCAAAAGGTGATCCCGGTGAAACTGCCAATATTATTCCTGGACAACCTGGGGAAAAAGTAATTTCTGGTATATTTGTATTTTAGAATGTTGATATATGTATGAGTTAGTCACACACAATGCTGTGTATTGTGATCAATCAGGATGCTGCGCTACAAAACTTTATTGGTTATATCTGCGGAATGTGATATTTATTGTCAGTCTTTAGAGTTTACTCGCCTAATTCCTGCCGACACGGTCATACGGTATTTTACTTATTGCTAGATCTGGGCTTTTGACTATGGTTGACCACTTTACTACTAAAATGCTCAAATCTATGCCGTATCCGATTGAGAGAGAAAGCAATGTGTCATACAAAAAATCTCAAATGTTTGGATTTTATGATTTAGGGTGTATGTGTGTTTATAAAGCACATATGTCGCCACGTAATAAGTTCAAACGCTGTTTGTTAGTTTCTGTTTGGACTTTGTCGTAATAAATCCTTACTAGTAGTTGCTATAGCGAGGGGAGACGCATCGAAGGGTGGTAGTTCGTAGCTTAAGACTTACAAATTCATACAGCATTAATATAGAGTAACAATATTAAGTATTAAGTTAATAAAATTACTTGCATCGTATTCAACAATCGAAAAATCCCATAGATTTGTTATAGCGTGCACACACAAATAATTTGGAAAATGGAAAATTAATGTCCTTGTGTCAAAATTTAATGTCTTCCGTCTCTTCTGTCATAGTAGAGGGATTGACGACAAGCTCAAAGCCTGCTTAAAACAGTGAGACCAACGCACTGACCTGATGATGTGAGCCCATTGTTTACCTCCAACTGGAATGAAAATCGTTTTATGAAAAATTAATGTTTTTATGGTATATTATCAGCTTCGGTTCATAGCGCAAAAGCTGGTGTTGTAACAAAAAGTGTTCTACGTAGAGATTCATACCCAGTGTGTTAATTTGACGTTTTATATTTCAACTAATGTCTCTGGGAAGCGTTACAACCGAAAAAGTCGGGGAAACAACATATGATCAAAATCATAGGTAACGATAATCGGTTGGTTAGTTATGAAATTTTGGTCCGAAAAATAGCGGGAGAACTTTAGCGTTTCATAGAAGGGAAAATTATCTTTAGTAATGCGCGACTAAACTTAACCTGCGACAAATGACCTTCTTATTTTGTTAAATCCGAAGTCGATCCACATCCATTGTTATGGAACAAGTAAGAGGGGATTCGATTCACAGATAACCCCGAAGTACTGATTTGCGGTTAGCCAATGGCAGTTCCATGACGAGTATTAGTTTTCAATTGGGATTCATCTCTGTTCGCAAACAAATTCAATGTAAATTCAACGGCACACACGAATGGGTTATGTACTTTGTAATTTATTGTTCGCGAACATAAACCTTTTTTAGTTTAAAACCGTGAAAATTTTATTCTTAAACTATTTTGATGTTCGCGAACAGTAAATAGCTAATTCCTTTTTAAATGTTGGAGTTCGGTAACGCGATTTTGTTGAAAATGATAAAATAGGACTGTCAGTGATCGTAGGTTAAGTTTACTTACGCATAACGAAAGGCTTCGAAAATCCTGCGAAAATAGATGATACGTATGGTTATAACAAAAAGCAATACATTCTTTGTGCTTTAAACCCGCGGCTTATCCTGGATTTTGCGGTGGGAGGATCCGTCGCGCTCCCCTACCCCGAGCGCCACACTTCCTCCAGCGTCAAATGTGCGCAAAAAATTTGAGCGGCGCGGCAATCGGGGGAAATTGGCAAAAGCAAAAATCTGGAAAAAATTTGTCAAAATGAGGGAAAATTACCAAAATTATTAAGAAAAATTTTTAGTCCTAAAAATTTCCGGAAATTTATTCACCCATCCCACGGCGTGGGGATACGGTCCTTCGATTCCCCTGGATCCGCTCTTGATCCAAATGGTACTAATTTTGCCACGTTACGGTGCGTTCAGGGCTATTGAAATACGTGGTCGCTATAAATCCATGTTTTGTTTACGCCGTGGTATGGTGTGTCTATATGCTTTATAAAACCCTTGATTCATTTATGCACTTTATATTTTAAGGGTGATCCTGGATATCCTGGGACAAACGGCGTACCGGTACGTTAATACATCTGTTCCTTGTGGTCTACATATATTAAATATATACTTTTAATCTTTACATGGACTAATATATACTTGTCAAACACAGTGAAAAACTCAGCGAATAATAGAGGATTCACGGTGCAGTGTTTGACCTTTAGCTATACTTTTTAGAACACTTTCTTTTAGAAGTTGAAATAAAATAACAGCAGAGCCCTTAACAACCCGGATTAAAAAATAACCCCAATCGCCAACATCACATAACCAACCATTGAAAAAGGAAATAGAATTGTGGCAACAACTTAGCATGCAATGTGCCACTATACAGTCATCTGTAGTGCATAGTAATAATCTAGCATAAGAAGGTCAACGAATTGGTTTATGCGTCATTTACCGTAAAATGTGTGCACTAGGGCAGGATTTTGTCACAGCCTGCCGCGGCGATTATATATAGCTTGGCTAGCCTGGTCCAGCTGTTGTCACAATTTCCGACCCTCGGCAGGTCCTGTAAATATGACAGGTAATAGTCGAGCTGGGCTGTAAAATTGTCATAAGGGCCACCTCGGCTATATATTATAACTAACATAACACATTAGGATGTTGTATAACAGGCGACCGCGTAAGAAGAAATGGATTTTGGAAAATAGCCCATAATAATAAAACTTGTAAACTTTGACACCACGTCACTTGGTGCACGGACAGTTTGACAAATTATGAGCTATGAAGTGCTTAAATATTTTTTAGAGATAGCTACCACTTGGCTTACGTAGTCATTCGTGGTGACTACATCTGGCTCGAAAATTAATTTTGCAGTACATATGTTTAATGCACTTCCAATGTAAACGGCAAGTATCCAGATGTTCTGTCCGGAAATGCATAGTCAAAACTCAAAATAACGAAGTTAATACTAGTGCTTAATAAATATTCCCTAATGGCCAACGTCGATAGAATCTGGCCCTAGGTGCACTCATCTTAAGGTAAATGATGCCTTAGCGGATCATTCAATCGCATACTTTGCTTAGTGTGCTTTAGCTAATCCAACAACAAGTATACGGTTCTTCTAAACAAACTGCCTTGATTAAAGCCAGGAATACCCGAGAAACACGTAATATATTCTAGATGACACTATGCATAAAAGAATCAGATGTAAGATATATGTGTGCCAGTGTCACTACTTTCATGTTACAGTCGTGGACAAAAGTAAGGGTCACATGTACCTGTTACTTACACACATTTCGTTTGAGGGCTACGCCCATTTCGAGCCTTGTGCTCCCTTGTGCTAGGTGCCATCCAGTGGCGGAACCAGGGTTTCACTGTTGGGAACTAGAGGAGCCCCACCGCCGCTCCCCCGAGCCGCCGCACCACGCCCAACCCAATCCCAGAGACGCCACACCACCCCCTCCCCCGAGAAACTACACCACTCACATCGGAGGCGCCGCAAACCTCCTTCCTTCCCGGCATCCCGGATTTGCCGCGGCCTCCCCGTGGCTCCACATGCGCCACCCCTGCCGAAGCGCCGCAACCCCCTGCTGAGGCCGTAACTCCTTTTCCCCGATGTGCGCAATGCCCCTTCCAAGGCGCCACAACACCCTCCGAGGTGCCGCAACCTAACCCCACCCCCGAGACGCCACAACCCCGCGCCGCCGAACTGCTGCAACCTCCTTCCTCTCGAGACACCGTAGCCCCCCCCCGCCGGACGCGTCGTACCTGTCCTGCCGAGGCGCCGTACCTTCCTCCCTAGGTTCCGGCCCTGCCATGGTCAGCACGGCTCACTTCTATTCTCATTTCACTCGTGGTACGCTCACAAATCACTCGCATTCTCCTTACATTTTATTCGCAGATTACTCGCCACCGGGAGCGCAATACACTGGTCAGAAGGGGGGACGCTACACCAAATTTGGGAAGGCCGCCTTTACTTTCTTCGAAAATAGCTGATATGTTTAGTTTAAATTACTACTGAAAATTAATCTGTAATTTCAGTCCCTGTGTAAAACCGTATATAATAAAATGAATTTAAGTACACATAAAGCTTTATTGATATCAGGTTTATATAAATTCTAAATACATCTTTGTTTTTTAAATATGAGGTGAAAACTGGTATTTTTATAACATGCCAAGCACATGTGCAAAATATCTTAATTTTAGCTAGAGTTTGATTTCTAACATCACATAGATGTTGTAATGAATTTATATCACTTGATATCACCTGACTCTATTGCTGTGGGTAGCTGTCGCTTTACGTATTAGCGTTTTCAACTGAATGTTTAAATACGCATTATATCTCTGATAAACTGTGTGCCAGTTTCGGCTCAGCCTTAAACCTAGGCAGCGACGTTTTTATGATCGAATATTTGTGAAACATTTACACATTTGCCGATATGTGTAAAGCTATAAATCATGGTAAAACTAATTTAAAACGACAGAGTAATAGATGGATCAAATAGTGGTCTAGCGGCAAACCATTAGCATTTCTTTCTGCTACGACGTTTTTAGAATAAGCACTCACAGCAGAAATGCATTGTGTCTCGTTCAGGTTTTTAAACATCTACGTCTTGTCCTTGGCAAGAGCTTTGCAGTCTTGTCTATACCATTGTAGCATGTAGCGTACTTTTGATATAATAGTTTCATTGAATTTTAGGGTGTACCTGGAAATGATGGCTATCCTGGACCGAAAGGCGACATCGGCGATGCCGGCCCACCTGTAAGTTTATTCTGATTAATACTAAAGATACCAGAACATTATTAATATTACACAGTAAATATGCGTTATTTTTGGAGCAATTATTGCAATATATTTCCAGTCATTTCCTGCAGTTAACTTTTGCAGTTTTATAAATTCTTAAATTAAGTCATAGGTGTCGAAGGTTTCTTAGCTTAGTGTCGGGTATCTGATCTCGGGAGAAGGGGCCCTGGGGGAGGGGGAACTAGGCAAAGGAGGCAAATTTTCAAAATTTGTAGGAACCCAAAATTTTTTCAATTTTGGTAAAATTTCCTCCAAATTTTTGTTAAATTTCGGTAAATGTTTACTTATTTCACTTATATCAACCAATTTTACCCCAATTTTTGCTAATTTTGAGCCTATATCTTGCCATTTTTGCTAAAATTCTCCGCGCTCCTCCGGAACACCCGGGGAGAGTTCAGGGAAAGTTGTGGCGCTAAGGAGCGTTCACGGGCTCTAGATTTGGCTGGAAGGGGTGACCCTTAGATGAAAGGTTAACCCCCTACCTCCTATCGACACCTATCAAGTAAGTCCTTGCCAGTATTCATAATAGTTTTGAGTCGGAACTCAGCTCTTTGAAACCTCTATTTCCGAATATAAGGATGGCATTTCTCATCAAGTGGTATCTATACTTTGGTTTTAAAGCTTACAATTTTGTTGAAAACCTCCTTTAGCGGATCATCACCTTTTTGGAAAATAGCCAGACTCGTAGCTACTGGGTGGAGCAGGGATGGGACACTCAGCCGCCCCTGCTTTAGTTCAAATCCCAGTGCTGCGATAAAGAACTGCTGCATTTATTTTGCTATTCATTCACAACCAAATTTAGGACCCCTTGAAAACTCCTTAGTCTCGGCTTATTATTCTGACTACGGGTCTGAACATACATAGTTTTCACCCAACTTAATCACACATAATCCTCTCCTCATTAAGGTGTTAGCAGAGCAACAGTGTCCAATTTAGGTGTTAGCAGAACAACTAATGTCTAAGTTTCTCGTTACGCATATAATTAAAGACCTTGCCAAAGAGTTAGGCTGTGTTGCAGGTCAATGCTGGATGAAATGGAGGTAAACTTTTAATAGCCAGTGTGCAGTATGGCGCAGTACGCGTACCATCTGAACTCTGAACCACCACAGTTGATACACTGTCGGAGATGAACATAGCTGGAAGCTATATATCAAGTGGCTTTACAACGAGCTTGAAAGTTGATGGAATACCCCATCGTACTGTATTGTAAATGTTTTAAAGCATTACAGCCTTGGTTCATTATTAAGCCTTATCGTATCAGTAAAGTTTATCCTGTCATTATGTAAAAGAGTGAGACTGGAAGAAGATATAAAATGTAGTCAAGCTTTCATGTGTTCGGTGTTTGCCAATAACCCGAGAGAACGACCAGTAATGCTCATAAAAGATTAATATCTAATGGATTACCAAGTAATGTTTTGCTATTAGTATCATGAGAAGTAATACTTATTCTGGAAGTGATATAAATTTATAACTGAATATGATCATGAACTGTCGTAGCATTTAGCAAAATTGTTGCTAGTATTCAGCAAAGATGGATCAACGAAGCAAGTTATATTATAAAAGTTATTATTTTAGGGACCTCGTGGTCCACCTGGGTATCCTGGAGAGTCAGGCTATCCTGGCGTCGGTTCAACTGGTCCTAAAGGTGATCCAGTAAGTTCATGTTTCGCCTATATACTTCTGTTGTTTCATAAAGCTACGAATTGGTAGCTCTTTAAGTATATATGGTATTACATCGACAGAATGAGCCGAACGGAAGGCTAGCTTGGAACAGACGATGTCAGAGAAATTATATAACTATATTCTATACTGAATGATATGTAGTTGATGCAATGTTAAGTCAGCACGTACATACCTTTAATTAAATTGCTTATCCTTGAGCATCTGGTTCACTTGGAGTATTTGTTTTAAGTTCCGGGTTTTTACATTGGACATCTTCAGGAAGCGATCAACGTATTATTTAGTGCTTAATGTGTGCTGGGAGCCAATAGCCATAGTCACGCAAGTTATTGCTCAAATTGTACAACGGGAACAAGAGAAGCTTGTCATTTTCAGTAATAATGCTGCAGGACAGCAAAATTAGGTGTTATCTGATCTGGAAAAGGATAGTTAACCGTATCACTTACATAGAATGTTTTCGCAGAAGAATGTTGTCTCATTCAAAATAGCATCCAGTAAGCATTGTATATTAAAAGAATGTGATTTTGATTGTTGTCGGAAAAATAGTACATGGCTGCATGGTTCTCTTTGGATTTTTTGGTGCGAGCAGGTATCTTCAAACTTCAGTTCATATGTTTTTAGTCGGCGTGCTCCCAGATGTAACATTTTTGTATTCATTGCTAAAATATATTTTGTTGACAACGTTTTTGAAACGTTATAAATTTATTGATTTTTTGCCTGTTTAATTAGTTAAGAACGGCTTACATTAAGAACAAATCTTAGTAATCAAGTAAGCCCGTGAGTCGGCTATATCTCTAACCTTATCTGGCCCCTCTCCACGAGAGCAGTCGCCAATACACTTGTCGCTATAAAATTTACGTCGTTTACCATGAGATCTTTAAGTCTCGTACCGAAGTACCTTCAAGAAATCTTGTTGAAATGCCATCAATTATTATTTCGTCGGCTTGATCAACAAACTTAAGCCACAAATTGTTGATACATTTCCATGATATTACTACATGAACCGGACTGAGGTTTATTTTGTCGCTTTTACCATACTTGGTTACACGTAGTACGAAAGTTTCTTTGAATGTGCTGCATAGCCCAGTAAATTCTGCTAATTGTGTTGACTACTTCAAAGGAACTTAGCCTTGTGTGCGTTTTTTGTAGCTTTCCATCGGTATTTTTGTATATATGGCTCAAGGTTTGCATCTTTCCCACGGTTTTAAACCGCTTACATCGGTTGCCATTCTGATAGATGCGGAAAAACACCTAAAATTTTCAATTAAGACAGGGCAAAAGTGTCAAATGTCATCTTCCAGATGTCATATTACTGTATACAAATTTCTGCAGTGCCATGTGTGCATGATCGTATGTATCGTTTCCTGGTGTAGTGTTTTAGTTTGCATATATACCTGCGTCGATAATCATGCACAGTACAGAGATATTGCAAAAATTAAGTATAGCACTGCTTTCATCATTTCAAAATTTATTTAAAATTCCATATATTTTTTACTGACAATCTAATTAAAATTTGTGGGTAAACTTTGATGGCAGCTGGAATGGAATGTCCCTTGCTAAAGATAATCTTAATAATCTCAGATAATAGCCTTTTAGTGTAAGCGCGAGTATTTCTTTTTATAACTGCTACATTAAGGTTTATTAGTATATTAATAAGTCCGTGCTGCGTAAAAAATAACTACGCTCGTACAATGACCAACAAACAATATGAGTAGGCTAAGTTTAGAATTGAATTATTTCCTGGATTAAAGAAATCAATTTCTCAGAGGCGTCAGAGAAACTGAAGATTGCATAAAGCCCTGATCGGAAAATTCAGTTCGAAACATTTAGCGCTTGAAATATTGTGAGGACATTATGTTACGCAATGTCTTGTTTGTGGTCTAGTTTGATGCTTCTTTGTGCACAGGCGTATCGTCATTAATACAAAGCCAGGGGTGTCCAATGTTCAGCGGTTAATATATATTTTGTGTCTTATTAAAGATCTTTTTTAATTAATTAATACAATACACTTTATTTACTACCTGACAGGTATCTTATTAGCATAAAATGTCTGTCACTAAATAGCAGATGTGGTTTTTCAAAGAAATATAAAGTAGAGCGTGTTACTGTTTAAACAAAGACTACTACGATTATTATTTGAATACAATTCCCGCATTTACTTGCATTTTAATTATCTTTACTGTCATACCCAGCGCTTATATGCAAAATAAAAAGAAGCAAAAATTTGAATCGCCATAAGTTGTTTAGCTCAATTTCTTGGAAGGTTACTTATCGCAGCGCTTATCAAAGGCCATTCCTTGGTCGAGATAAGGTTCGTTCAATTTGTTGCTTTAATAGTAAAATCTTTCTAAAACAGTTATATAAAGTATAAACACTACTCAGAGATATAAATTTATATATTGCCAACTTGTGACAACGTAACCTCATATCCCCATCACTTAGTGTTGAGGCGGCGCGTATCCACCTATTAGCACATTCGTGTATATTGATCTTGCTTTTATATTGATAAAAAAACCAGACAAACATCCAAGTCTGTCGGCTAATTGTATATGTTAAGGCGAGCAAAATATTCTTTCCATTTCAACTTGCTTTTAAACCGCAGTTTACAGGAATATATTGAGTTATTATGGAAGTTAGTTAAACAGACTTTTCACCGTTTCTTTTTTACTGGAACAAATCCTGAGTTTGTTCTTGTTTTAAATATTTTGAGGATTGTATGCTTTTGTTTCAACACGGTGCTATTTAAGCCATACTGATATATAATTGGCCGCACGTGAAATTTTTACTGGAAAACCTAAGTCTTATGTATCGTCTGAAGCTTAGGCTAACAATAAGGCTCAGGCTTGCTATATCGAGAACGGCATTGTATACACTCTACGTTCGTTTCTATAGGTTACATTAGCACGCAAAAATATTCGAGAGAATTCATGTATCTGCTCAAATTTCTCTTCGACGCGCTTCGGCAGATGTTGTGTCAAACTGCTGTTATTGCAAAATTATCAAGCTGGGACATTTATGATGATGGCGATATAATATTATACTATTGTATATACGTACTAGTACGAATATATTTGTAACTCAATACTTAGCGGCGATCCTCGGCTCCCGAGCATCTCCTGGTCCCCAGCCCTGAAGCGTTTGGTACAGGCAATGAAGACGGTGTCACTGCTGACAGTCCTAAAGGACGGCGCGGCGACAAAGGTGATAAGGTACTTGGATCCAAATGGCCATCCGATACATATTTTTAATAGCGAAATATAGATCGGAGTTGATGGATTGCGCAAGTTCTAAGTGGCAGATACTGCTACAGGTGCTTTTTACCATTCAGACTCTAATGTATTTTGGTCCGAATGCTAAATAGGCTTACATTCGGTGATACAAAACACACAAAATGCATTTGATGTCACGCGGAACAACGGTATGTCCATTAACTCTAGTTATCCAGCATATGTGTTATATATTATACGTGTGTTGTTTGCGTTGTCTTTATATATTTATTTTTGTAGGGTGACCCCGGTCCTCCTGGTCCTCCGGGTCCACCAGGACCTGTAGAGCAAGAAACAGGGCTCGAAAGTATAATCGGGCCCAAGGGTAATCCGGGCGACAAAGGTGCCAAGGTATTACATCGTCGTCGTTCGTAATAATCGTTTGTCGTGAGACAAAGCTTGCACCTTTTTGACGAAATTCTTTTCGTAGAAGTAGACATACTGTACGTAGAAAATCGTAATCACTTTGAATTCAATTAAATTTCTCCAGTATTTTTGTCATTTTCCTAAGCTTTCCTCAAATTTCTGCGAAATTTCTTTCCAAAACAATAACTATTTTCCTCTAGTTTCATCGAGATGTTTCACGTTAAAAACATTCCCTTCGCATTGAAATTTCAGGAAATTTGATTGAATTTTTAGCTGATCGATTTTTAGTGCAGTGGACATTTTAGCTCGTAGTTAGTAGTTTAGCCACTTAGTACTGTACCTCTACCAATTTATTACAGTGTAAATAGATTTAGCATTGCATGTTTGTTCACTCTATAAACTATAACGATGCTTCTGTTAGTATCAGTGGGTTTTCTGTTCGTATTGTATAGAAACTTAAAAAATCTTATTCCATGTCAACTTTTTGTATATATTATTACTTCCGTGTTTTGACAAAGCATATTAAGCGTGTTTTTAATAAATAGAACAGAACGTACATGAATCAGTCATGGGGATGAAAAATGTTTAAGAGGTTTTTCAAAAATACTGGATCATCTAGTGTATTGCTCAGCGACATGCGGTCTATTTTCCTGTAGACTGTTCGGCAATTTCTGCAGAAGCTGTCAGATACGCAGAAAGTCACTCTATGTCCAAGTAGGGACATAGTATTACTTCCACGATGATACAAAGAATTTTTAAACAAAATAGCAGAATTTTGTCCTATTTCATTGATCGTTTACGCACCTTGTAACATTGAAAATATATGTTAGTCGAAGGGAGTTGGTTTTTCTAAAACGAGTGTAATAGTAAAGAGTTTATTTGTTATAAACAGATGATAATTATTTTCATAGAAATTCCAGGAAGTAATGCAAAAAAATTGTGTGCCAGTCGTTAAGTGTATAACAGCTTTAGCATTGGTGGAATCTTGTAAACTAACCAATGCTGGAACTGAAATGACTACAGCAGTGGCGTGGCCAGAACTTTTCCGTCGGGTAATAATTTGTGACTAGCTAGCCGCATTTATATTGTTCCGCAGAGTTAGGTTGACAAAAGTTTATCAGTATATTGCATGTCGGGCATTTGTGTTGCTTGCGCATGTATAAAAAAGTGACACAACTGATAGTCATTCGATTTTGCAAACAAATGAACGATTCAAAAATTAAGAAAACCCTGGGAGAACGAGGGGCGAAATTTTTCGCATTTTTACATCTGAACTTCGGAAAATCTTTCCTACGAAAATCCGGGTGGATGGATACATCCCTCATCCTCTCTCGCTACATCTATGATGTATACATAGAATACGCTAATATTTTGGTGTGCAGAAATTGAAACCCAGTGTTAAATAACCGCAGCAACTAATCACTTTAACCGAACTAATACATAACCATTAGCGATACGTTATCATGTGGTCCACATTTTGTGGCAAGCAATACATTAAAAACGCTACGCGCCTTAATATGTTTTTATAAAACCGTAAGCTATACATACTACTATTTTGCTCATTTTGAACTGGTGCGATACAAAAATCCAAGCGAATTTAATCTAAATTAGATACAGAATTAAGATTTTTGAGATTTAATTAACATTTTTTGCAACTATTATGGTACTTTTGTGACGATATACGTATATAAGGCTATACGATATCTTAAAGCCATATGCAAGGTTCTCGAAATTGTATATATATTGATTTGAGATTCAATGAGAATAAATAATATAATGCTCACAAACAGATTCGAGGATTAGAAAGATAAAATGATGTCGCAACATTATAAAATGAATTGGGATTGATCATTGTGGTTATAGTGCAGACCAATTCAAACCACAGTTTATAGTTGATGTGAAAATTTAGGCTGGTCCAAACCGGCCTACCAGCAAGGCTGGCTAGCAGATATCCGATCACGAACTAGTAAACCCTTGTGAATTCTTAAAAGTTCTGCGCCAGTCTTACAAATCTCTTTCCGTTGACGCGTCTTTTGCACATTGGTGACTTTTCCTTTAATATCACAAGAGTCGAGCATATTTCCCAATTGCTATGATTTAAGCACTTCGGATATCAATTTGTCACTCTAACAATTGGTTTATTGATTGTGGTAAACTTTTAATATGTTGGGTTTATTATTGATAGAAGTACGACACGATTTCATTATTAAGAAGCAAGAGGCTCCTTGATGATCCAACACGGATTAACATTAGAGTGCTGCGAAGTGCCATATTTCCATGATTTCATAATGATGGAAGTAATGTTCAGACCCTCAGGTACGGGTTTTGGTCACATCAATTCTTGCAATATCGGAGCCAAAATTTTCCACGATTTTAAACATGTCCCATCAGTGTGCAAAATAATTATAAAAAAATTTTATATATAAACCTATTCTTATTGCATATTTGAATGCTTGCTACCGGGATTTTTTCTGAGTCATGAAGTGTAGTTGTATCGGGTAGCAAAGTTGCAACAGTTCTTTTTCAAAATTACGAATCTAGTTCACAATATCTTCATTAGTGTGTGCGTTATTAATAAGAAAATCTAGTGTGCCATTTTTCACTTATTGCGTATTTATGCTGGAGTAATGTATATCTCCTATCTCTCAAGCCTTTCTTTCATGTAGGAACGACCGTTCGATACGCAAGGTATTAGTCGTATCTTACGATAAGAAATCTGGTGCTTTTAATTGTTTGTTTATTATTCTTGTACATCCATTGTACGAGATAAAACTGGTTAAATGAAGTACTGAGAAATATAATATGTCGATAGGGAGGCATGACTGGCCTTCACAACCTAGAGATAGCAATGAAGCACCTTATTATTTTAATCTTTCCTATTCTGAACGCCTCTCGGCTCGAATATGAATATGTAATTTTTTTATGCAATAAATCAAATTATAGGCCGTGACTAAGGCTAATTCAGTTCAACTTAAGGGACTTTGACTGCAATAAGGCACTTCGCGCGATTGGTTAACTGATATGGGAGTATTGCCTTGGATTGCTGCGACCATGTTGCGTTAATATCGTCAAATCTATGAGGATTACTGTACTCTTTGGCGCACGAATGAATTAGTGCATCGTGCAATGCTTGACAATCTCAGGCCGGCACAGGGAATCGAACGCGAGCTCTACGAGTGAAAGTTGCGCACACTGACCACTGAGCTATCAAAAAGATTTTGCTCGGTTCCTTAAGGAATAGGACAACGCCAGCCAGTAACAAAGCACGCACAGACATACAGCGTACTATAAACTGAGTTAACACAACGCTTCACAATGTACGCATGGTCCATTTGGACCCGGTGTGCATGAAAGGGTTAAATGTTATAAAAAAATAAACGCCATAGTCCCAAAAACGTATATCTTTTATAAGGTATAATACGATTTTTGCTGTATTAATACTTTACTAATCATTTTATTAATGTGCTAATATCTCTTAACACTTCGAGCATTGATTTCTATGTTCTTTATTTGTCACGAGGCCTTTCTTGTTCTGTTGGACTTTAGCTGTCATAATTTCGGACTTACACGAAGGGGATATAGGCACTGGATCACAGGAGGTCGTACCCTTGCGCAGTTTTGGTTGGTGCCTTTACTTTCCAGCAATTGATACCTATCACCTATCCCCCAGGTTACACCTGCAAAAAAATTTGAAGATTGTAACGGGTGATTGTTGAGTTGGTACCCGTTAAAGATTTTACACTGTAAGGATGTGTGATTGTTGAGTTGGAACCTACAGTGCCTGAGTTCCCCACCCCAGCTAAAATATAGTTTAGACGACTCTGTGTTCATGCATTAACCCAGTTCTACTAGTGAATATGTTTTGCCAATGCTTTTAATGCTTACGCGCTACTAAACTTAAGTTGGCCCCGATGAATCCTATTTTATTTTTAATTTGAGTTACTGAACAGTTTGTAATCAATCGAACAGCTAATTTTCTATTCCCGAAGTTAAAATTTGTTCGCGAATAAAATTTTGTTGGGTTTAAATTAAAAAAAGCTATGTTCGCGGGCAGCGGCCGATAAACTACAGGACCCTTTCGTTTGTCAGCAAACAAAATTAGTTACAACATGGTAAATATCGACTCTGCTCAAATCATGTGTTAACGAAATGAGTGTGATACCCGAATTAACCCAACGACAACCCACGAACCTTTTACTGCATGCTATTCTTGGTTTCATAGTTTAGCGTTTTATTACCATGATGTTATTTATCTGTTTAGCACCATCCATTTTGTAATTTTAATTTGCACCGGTAAATTATTAGCTGCAGATTAACAAAAATTTCGTTTCATATAGTACTTTTTTGTGCGCTGACACATTTTTCGCTTATAAATTGCGTAATAAAATTTGACTTGCTCACAGGCATGCACTAAAACTTTTAGTAAAAGTTCCCTGTAGCTTACACGATATGTAGCTCTTATTATATATATATGAAATATTGTACAAAGTTCTATCAAGGTTTTTTCGCAGAGATCGGCATTATAGAGCACAACGAGGAAATAAATAATTGTTAAACCAACAATGATATAAAGCTTTGTTTGTAATTCTTTTTATTTTTGCAATTTTGCAAATGGGTTTACAGCAACACATTCTAAACAACAGAGGCAGATATATTTCTTTTTTCAGGTGTTTTTCGCCACCTGAAAGGACTTAGGGCTCCACGTCTTGCAATGTTGCAATATTGTCTTTTTTATTTTTACGTGTACGAAATAGAGGGACTGTTCGTTATATACCAATCTCAGCTGTTTGTAAAAAAGTCAGGATTGTTGTCGTGATCAAATGCAATATTATATAGGAGTTAGTATTTTTGTGCCAGCAATAATGTTAAGCTATTGCAAACTGGCGTTGTAAATGTTAATTACATGTTATAGGGACTATATTTAGTTTATTGACTCTTTTTTTAATATTTTAGGGTGAGCCTGGTTTCGCTGGTACAAGAGGTTTCGACGGTGCTCCTGGACAGCCGGTTAGTTATTTAAATATATACTAAAGACAACAATGTACAATGTTTGCTCTGATACTATTAGAGACGTACTACGGCTCTTCGCTACTATCTCGTGACTACTGATTGGTAAGCGTTGCCTAATCTTATATATGCTTTATTATGATTAGTTTTAAATGCATATTACTAAACAAAAATCTAAAAACATACGCTTGGTTATATAAATATATATATATCATTTATTTATGTATTTATTTGTAACATACTTTCCAGGGTCCGAATGGTCCGGTTGGTATGAAAGGTGAAAAAGGCATACCTGGTCACGCTGGACCTCGAGTAAGTTAGCCAATCAATACTAGCTAGTCAATTGGGTGCGAACGTAATTCCCTTCAATTTGTTTGCAGATTCAATTGACCTCATTAACAAGTTAGCAGACGGTTTTACTAAGGTCTTTTTGGTTATAGCCTCTCAGCCCGAACCATTGGGGACCCAAAAAATCGAAAAAACATTAAAACTGGCCGAATTTTTGGGGTGTCTCATCGAGATGGGTCGATTGGTATTGAAATCACCGTTGTATTTTCA
Organism: Trileptium ribeirensis; assembly: GCA_030248225.1. NCBI lineage: Eukaryota > Metazoa > Nematoda > Enoplea > Enoplida > Thoracostomopsidae > Trileptium > Trileptium ribeirensis. The sequence continues at coordinate 56,221 of JASANE010021574.1, forward strand.
AAATTGACCATTTTCAGGCGGGGGAGTGGGAAGGTTATAACCAAAAAGACCTTTTTACTGGCTTTAGCAAAGGACTACCTTTTTGACTGTATGCATCGTATTCCAGCATTTTATGCAGTTAAGGCCTTCAATTCAACTAGTTTTATGTGATTTTGCTGTCTGTTTTCTTGACAATACCAAATTTGTAACAAAACTAAACGTTTTAAATCAAATATTTATCATGTGCTAAAGGAATTATAAATCAGTTTAGGCCTCTGAAATAAATTTTAATTCATTTACATAGTCATTGATTGCTTTCAGTATTTTTTGAAATAAGAATAGATAACTTTTTGGTCTTTCTCTTTCTCCATGTGTTGCTGAATAGCATTTTCATAACATGACTTGTATTTAAAGGGCTATATTACAGAGACATTTTAGTAAAGTCGAGCTTGTACTAAGGCGCACACAGTATGATCGCTGCTTTCCACTATCTAATATTTCGATGTGTGAAAAAAACATCGTCAAACTTATTTTTGGACGAAAATCAATACTTTTAAGACTTGTATGTTATGCAAACTGGCCATTAAGTCACGCAATCTGGCCATTAAGTAACGCAGTTTCTATGTAAGCCCTTGCTTAGTTTCCTTTAGTAACCAGATAAATACAGACAATCTCTGCTACTGTTGTCAATCCACACAATTTTTGATTCATTACCACGCATAAGACGAATAGTACCTTTAGCTTCGGCAATAGTTTTCAGCGCTGTCCAGAATTATCATCGTTAAAATTTAAGACGTGTATATATTTTGCATTTATGTTGTTCAATAAATATTAAACTGCGTACAGAATTTAGAATGCATATAACGATTTCTATTGCTTATTTTAGGGTCGCGAAGGGAGACCAGGACTTCCAGGTCCTGTTGGAATGAAGGTAATTATTTATGCGTGAGTAAACTTAAGGTGACCCCGCCAACCATTCTATTCTCTCAATACCGATATCCATTCGCAAACCCTTGTTACGGAAAACAGGCGTAATTTCATTCGGTTTTTCGCTAACCGAAAATGGGCAAAATCAAATTCAAATGCCAGAAATTAGGCGTTGTGTTCGAACGGAATTTTGAAGATTTCAGTTTGCAGAAATTCTATTTCCTAATGAATTATCATTTAAATTTGGATTATACAGTGTTCGCGAATATATTTAATGCAAAAATGACGTCACAATCAAATCGACAAATTTTTGTTCTCAAACATTTGGGCGGTTTCACTTTAATTTTCGCGAACACAAAATCGTTAGATTTCAATCGCGAGCGCTGTGTTCGCGAACAGTTTTACGCCGAATTTCAATTGACCAAAAAGCGTTCCTTAGTAAATTTTTTGACCAAAAAGCGTTCCGTAACAAATTTTATGCAAAAATACAAAATAGCATGGTGGCCGCAGTCATTTTAAGTTTACTCGCGCATTATTTATTATCAATTTTACAGAAACGATTATAGAATAAAACAAAGCGAAGAAGTAGAATTAAATATTTTGGTTATTTATAGTGTCTTGAACTGAAGAAAAACGATCTCAACTATATATAACTGAATTAGATACAGGTATGACAAAACTTAACCGATAGAATGGATCCTATTAATTTACAGAAAAAAAGAATGAAGCGTTTATTGCATTATTCCGTTATGGGAGATACTGTGATCAAGAAGACTGTTCATAACAATTTTGACGCCTTTATATGTTCTTACGCAATCGGGTTTATCTCGCCTGCTAACCCATTTTAGTAGATATGCTTGAAATGAACTACAGACGGATCGCACGCAAAGTAGTTTACAGCGCAAGCAATATAATAGCAAAAGCACCTGGGGTGTAAATACCGTTTTACTGGGGAACGCGTACCCTCAAAAATATGTATGGAAGACTTCAATGTAGGCCAAGAAATTTGCCATATAGCATGTATAAACATAAATAATTCATGACAAACTGCACACCCGTGTATATAGCGGCTAGAAATTCGCATTACGCCAAATTGCCCTTAGACTATTTCTTGGTTGCGACTTTGCTGAGTATATTATGTTAAAATAGATTAATAGAATACCATTAAGTAATAATTTGTATTTGTAGCTAAACGCTTCAATGTTATGTCGTTTTGTCGTTACTACAGTGGAAATTACATTTACACCTGACATGTTACACTCTGCTTAACAATCTCTTATGTAGAAGCATAATGCTGGCATTTAAATACTTTTAACAGAGCTTCCGAATGATCCACTAGTCCGATTTATCATGTAGTAGGGAAGCTTGTTTTAGGGTGATCGCGGCAATGACGGTTTACCGGGACTCGACGGCTTTCCTGGCATGAAAGGCGACAGAGGGCTCAACGGCTTACCGGGCCTTCCTGGCGGTGATGGACCTCCTGGAACACCTGGTGTAAGTATTAAATGCAAATAGTGAACGATACACATGTTTAGCACCCAAAATGAAGTGCATCCTATGTTTTGTAACATTTCTAGTTTAGACGTTGTTACTTTACTGGCCGCGGTATGTATTACTTGGCTAATCATTATGGATCATCCTTATCGATCAAGGATGATTTTGATAAACTGTAAAAACAAAAATACAGCAACATGTATAATGAAATTACTATCGCTAATCACAATTGAATTGGTATTGATAGTTTAGTTGTATAAAAATTATTAGTTCAAAAGCTATTTTAGTTTGTAATGTATTTTGTGTGTAGTAGGGCTGCGTCGTTAGGATCTAACGACTATGTTTTTGTGCAAAATAAACTTTAATGTATGCCCTATTAATTTATTATAATCTTTTAAGCAGATTTTTATGAAACAGTCACACCACAACGCTAGTTTTAATCATTAAGATGATAAAGGGTGTAGAGTTTGTTGTTCAAATTAGAAACATAAATTAGCTTGGCTCGGGTTGGTTGGAATTTATAGCCAGGGTTTCAGGTTGCATAGGATGCTACTTGATGCCGTCGAAGACGAATACAGCAACTTCAATCTTTCTAATATGCTAAGATAGCTGGTTCGTTGCTAAGTGGTCGCTTCTATATGGGCTGTTATGTAGGTCATGGGCACGTCAGCTAGCCTGCGTAGTGTTCGATAAAACTATTTTAGAAAACCCAAAAACGGTCAGTTACATATCATAATTACTAGAACTGATTGGGCTTACTATCTCACTGGATAGGGTTGGATATATTTTGCCACGATGCGATCGCTAATTTAGAGACTATGCCTTTGCATTTAAATTGTTTCTGTTTTCAGGATGCTATCACACACGATGGTCCACCAGGGCTTCCTGGTCCACCTGGTCCTAAAGGCGACCGTGGGTTGCCTGGGGGCGATGGATTGCCTGGAGTGCCTGGAAAGATTGGCGTCATCGGGCTACCTGGAGAACCTGGATACCCTGGTGCTCCCGGTCTAGAGGGCCCACCTGGCCCAAAAGGTCTTAAAGGCAAAGGCGGAATCCCAGGTAATCTTAAATTATATAAGTTGTATCACGCTGATGCATTATGTTTATTCGTTTGCGCTGCCGCTGATTGTTCACCTGATTGCATAAACGAAAATTGTCCAAATAGCATTAGTGCATATGGTTTGTTACGTAGTACTATTTAAGAATCAAAGAATTAAGGTGTTACACTAGGAATTTACAAATGACCATAATCTAATGTATTGGGCATGTGGTTTCATTGTTGCACAAAAATATTTATTATGTGTTTCAGGAAAACCTGGTCGCGACGGCGGTCCAGGATCTCCAGGTCCACCGGGACCTAAAGGTGAGCCAGGTCAGCGCGGATATCCTGGTGAAAGCATACCTGGATTGCCGGGACTTGAAGGTCAGCCAGGTTTAAATGGTCCACCCGGTCAACTAGGCGATAAAGGTGAACCTGGACCGCGAGGTACGTATGATTGTCTTTTTTTGCAATGTAAGTACTACTGTTGACAGCCTGATGATTATGCAAAAGTTAATCACCAATTTGGCTTCATGGAACATGGCTTGATTTTGCATATATTCACATCAATGAACATGGGCCAGGGTACTTTGCCATCGAATATGATTCACGCAAATGCTTTTACTTATTCTGTGCGATCCACTCACTTGGATACAATATAAATTGACTCTGAAAATATCTTGCGAAACCATAAACTTAAATAGCTTAACGGCCAGTGACAACTGTTAAATTAGCTCTTGTCTAATGATTATTCGGGTCTTTCCTATAATCCACCCAGCCCGAAATTGCTCGATTATGAAGAAACCGGGGAAATTTTGAAACCATTTGACTCTATTCGATATAGCGGTTCGGGAAATGTTCATTGCGATCACATCAATTTTTTTCCGATTTTTTCGCGTTTCCAATGGTCCGCCCCCCACCAACCGCCCCTAAAATTTCCGAAACCATTTTTCTTGGTACATGTGTAATTCTACTTGTCATTCGAACGACCTGAGTTATGGAGTTATTTCCATTTATGTGAACTCTTAAGCGTAAGGGTAAACCTAAGCCTTTGTGTAAGCCTAAATCGTTAATCAATTAACTGACACAGCAAATTTTACCAAAATTCGACTCAGCTCGTCAGTGCGGTCCGAATGGTATATAAAACTTATAAAATGGTAAAATTGTCCGAATAATATAAAATTGGCCCGAAATATATAAAATTTTTCAAAAATTTTGGGTACCAAGGGGATTCCAAAAACTAAACCAATACCATCGGGAACCCAAAAAATCCAAAAACTTTTGTCATCAATATTCCCGAAATGGTAATTTTTTGAAACACCTTGTCGAGCTGAGCCGAATGGTATCAAAATTTCCGCTGGATCTTCAAATTCGACCAATTTCGGGCTAGGAGGATTCTAGGAGAGGTCCGAATAATTCACGCTTTCGCGAGAACTTTTTATCAGCGATTCGATTAAGCGGGTCCAATAGTTTCCGAGTAAAGTTCATTTACAATCAGCGCTAGAGCATTAACTTAACCTTGCCGGACAAGATATGACAGTAAATGACGTTCGATAAAATGCGCGCGTAATCGGTCGTTTATGTAACAATGTGGTGTTACTGACAAGACAACAAAAACGTCGGATAAGAGATTACAATTGAAGTTAACTTGTTTATAATATAATAGATATTGTGTTACTGACAAGACAACAAAAACGTCGGATAAGAGATTACAATTGAAGTTAACTTGTTTATAATATAATAGATATTACGTTGCCATTCTATCCTATTAAATCGCTGTCAGGTTCATCTTCAAATTTAGGTTTACCCGGCGACTCAAAATTTGGCCTTCCTGGCCATCCAGGGGCAAAGGGTTATCCAGGTGGTAAAGGCTATGATGGAAAAGATGGACGTCCCGGAGTCCCTGGTCAAAAAGGCGACATTGGTAAGATTTAGTTTCTGTAAAATCATTTTTCCTAAAGTGTTAATTATGGTCATAAAATAGTATTTAAATGACGATTTATTGTATTTACTTTTTTAGAGAAAGGAAGCAGTGAATTTGAGTTGCAGTTGAAATTAACTAGATTGAATCGTAACCCGGAGACTATAGCCAAGGTTACCAGATTAGCTTGACGTCTTCATGGGAACGTTGTGTTTTCAGTTATCTTGTAAGACAAAGGCTCTCCAAAAACACATGATACCTATTGTTTAAATATTCAAAGATGGCAGCCTCTGTGTGTCAAGCAAGAACTAAACTGTTTTAAATTTTAACAATAAATCAATCTTACCATTAATACCTAACGGAATAACACTTTCCTGTTCTTACTATACTAATCCGTCAAAGCTACTACAATTTCTCATCACAGTGAGCAATCGAACTAACCGTGAACAAATTGCTGCAAAATTGCCGTGATTTTATTACAAAATTTTTTTCTAGCTTCTTATACGTTTCTATGGAAGAAATTACGAATATATGTATATATACTTCTCTTTTTCTAGGGCTGTACGTCGTGCAAAATAAAAGCCAAATACTCCCACTTATTAAAACGATACAAATAATATTAGCAAGATCCGACAGAGTTTTTATTCAAAAAGCGTGTGATATTTTAAAATAAAAACATAATCGATTAATAAAAACACTGCGTTCATGGCGTTCAAATGGAGATCTCTAAAAAGTTTTCGACAGAGTCGAATCATTGTCCAAAAGTATGTGTGACGACATAATCAATCAGTTTCATCTTGGGTTAAAATGGAATTAAGGTTTTTGTTTTATTTTCATTGTTGCATAGTGCTAGTAGAATGAGATGAATGCTTTATATCGTACGTGAGCTCTCATTATACGCTGTAAACGATTACAGGCCAACTCGACATATCCGTTATAAATCATCAAACAAAGACAAATTTGAATGTATTTTGACATAAAAAGAATATTGTTCAAACCTGTTCGCCGCTTGTGAAGTAACATGCAAAAATGTAAATAATTTAATTCACATGAAGTTAATTGTAATACAACAAAAAGTTCGTCGCAGCTACCAGTCCGTTTCACAGTTGTGTATAATTGTTGCAATAAATTTGTGTTGTATATGCAAGCATATTTAATTGCCTGTGGCCAAGGTACGGTAGAATCCAAAAACTGACGTTATCAACAGTGTGATCTATCTTGTTTTTACAAATTGTCTATAATGTTTAATAATTCGGCTTTAGCAACACCATTTTTCGTGCATGTCGTGTTTGATTACTTATCAAGTACTTCTGATATAACAATACTTCTCATTATATAACTTATATTATATAACGGTACTTCTCATATAACAGTTTTTGCTATTTCATACAAATATATTAATCAAAACTTTATCGCTACATTAACCATTTCCAGCATTGTGTCACATATAGTATAACATACATTGTGAAGCGATACGCTTGGCGTTTGCCGTGCGGCGTGCATTTGAACGTGCGTTGGTATTCCCTTTGCGAGATTCTTTAAGAAACCGAGCAAAAGCTTATAGTCATAGCATAGTGGCTAGCACTAGCTCATAGCATAGTGGCTAGCGTACGAGGCTTGCAAACAAACGATTCAGGATCAATCCGCCGCTGCGACAAAAGTTACTTCGACTGCAGGAAATACACAATAATTGAATTGCGGCAATGTATTAATCCGCATCACACTGTTGCAACGACATTTATTTAAATACAAATTTTGGCATTTCTGCCTTCGTAATGGCATAAAAGGGCTATAAAAGAAGAACCTAAATTGTACTACGTACTGCACTGGATTTTGGAACTTTTGGTAAAAACCCTTCATTTTAATTAAGTTACGTCTTTACAATTGCATTTCTTTGAAAATTTTGTACAGAGCAGTTTGGCTAGAATGGATTGGGGTAGCTCTGTTGTATCAGGGATAACATTAATTAATAAAATAATTCCTAACTAATTGTATACTACTCATCGTGTCTATAGGAAATCCCGGTGGCTCGTGCACTCAGTGTGGGCCAGGATTCAAAGGCGAAAAAGGAAATTCAGGACAAGATGGCTTACCTGGTCTTCCAGGCGATCGTGGAGCGGACGGGCCGCCAGGGCCACCTGGGCCTTTCGGCGACGAGGGTTTGCCTGGTGCGCCAGGACCCCAAGGCGAAGTTGTAAGTTTGTCGTAATATCACCAGGAACACTTTGTTTTAATCTGATTACATATTATATTTATTAGAATTGTAAACCGGGCCAATATTGTAATTTTCCAGCTAATGTGATTAACTTGCTGTTAGAGCTCTGTTTTTAAATGCTGTGCTGCAGATGTGTGATAAATTTCTGTTAAGAAGGGCAGTGAGAAATACTTTACTAACCTTTGTAACCTTGTATGACTTGGCTATTAAAGTATCGTACAATTGTTAAAGGACACGTTTTTCCAAAGCTGTGTGACTAAATATTTACAAAATATTGTCTAATTTTTAGTAGTTAAATATAATATGGCGTAAACAGCATCAAGTGCAAAATGCCATACCGCATGCATAAATGCAATACGGCTGGGTAAATTAATGTATCTTAGGTTCGAAACAAACGATAATGTATCAAGTTTTGACAATACAGTCGACTTTCACCCAAATGTGGCCCCTGTCATCGGCACTTCGAAGGCATATAATACTTTTAACTTCAAAGAGTGTTGGAGCCGCAATCCGTCCCTCCTGAGATGCGGGGATGTTCATCATAAAATACACGCCTTGTTTTGCGCAGTTTGAAGTAGCAGCTTCGTTTTAAAATATCGAAATCCGTAATTCTTTTACAGTTTATTAAACGGAAAATAATACAAAATTAATCAAGTTCTATGTCTTCGGGTTTATTGATTTGTCAGGTAGCTTTTTAATGCTTTTGAATTCATTAAAACACATCACGAGAATTGATATTTGGTATAAAATTAAGTAGCAATTGTAACAATTTTGTGCTTGAAATTTATTGTAACTTGTTTAAGTTACTGTGCTATCAGTGATAAATAGCCACATTACAATGTTAGAGAATAGTTTTATAACGCTATAGGGAACACCAGGTGACCAAGGCCCACCTGGATATCCCGGTTCAAAGGGCGACCCTGGAGAATCTGTGTCAGCGACCGGACCGCCAGGTATGTATACTTATCCCATATATTGATTTAATTCATAGAAATTTTTATTGTAGAGTAGAAAAGAGAATAGAGTAACGTTATCATTTTCACTAAAAGCAAAAAAGGCATATCTTAAAAGACAATAAGCAGTGGTTTTATTTATTCATTAAAATCAGGGACGTAAACCATTATTTTCCGGTGGCAAGATAGTTCTTGACTATATAGTTCAATACATTGGCTCTACATTTAGTTCATTGTCTGTACTGAAGACACATTCACTGGCAAAAAAATTATCCGTGAATTGAATATTTTGGCTATTTGCATAAAACAGCAGCGAGAAGTAAGGTCACAAAATGAAGTCATATTTACCTTAAAACAGATACGACCAATTAGCGTGGTCAGTGTTTACACAGTTTAGCTTAATGTGTTTGTGTGGCCTGCGGAAAAGGATGATAATATTACAGTGTACCACAAAGATGCCGTGCATTATATTGAACTTTATTAAAACAAGAGACATGATGCTCCAATGCTCTTGATCTGACTACGGTCCGGGCTGTTCTAGTGTTTCTATTTATTATCTTTATTTCAAATTTCTGACCACAAAACAAATGTGTTTATGTGAATTACAAATTTATAACTTGTAATACTTGTAATTTTCAGGATTTCCTGGCCCAAAAGGCGAGCCCGGATTTCCCGGGGGTTCTGGCGCTAAAGGCAAACCTGGTTTTCCTGGACAGCCTGGAGAGCCAGGATTACCAGGAGCAAAAGGGCAGAAGGTAATTAATGTATATATTTGGTGACAGTTTATGCACGAATAGGCATGCAGTTAGGTGATAAATATGGCTTAAGCTATTGAGGTTTTGTCCTTGTACACATAAATTGTTTTTGGTGAATCAGTGGCGAAATTACAAAGTGGCCTTATATCTAAAATATAATTTCAAAAAATAACACGACTTAGATACATGTAGAACGGATTTACGATCCGCGGACGCTTAGAGTTCTACTAACTTCTTTTTTATATTGCTAATATTTATTATTGTTGTGTCTGGCTAAAATTAAAATAAATAAATAAATAAATAAATCCGCAGGTTAATGAAATTGTAGAAATATGGTAGAAAATGTGACCCACACTCATTCGTAGCTGTTAACCTGGGCAAGAAAAATATAATATCTGCATGCAGTAGCGCAGCTCGGTACTTAAATGTGAGACGGGGGCACTGAAAGGGGTGCTAGGAAAAAATTATAGAGGCGGCCTCCCGGGGTCCCTCCTAACTAGAAAATTATGCCCCTGCCGTCACGTCTTTCTCGCTGAGCTTCTGACTGCGTAAGCTGACCTATATTTCACTTTTAGACTTACGATATTTTTAGTCTTCAGGGTTTGTAATACAAATACCATTGCATTCCAAATTTTACAGGTCCTTACATAATGTATTTACTTATCTAACGTTAGTTAAATAATAATACTCATGGCTGTAATTCCTATGGTTCACTTGCACTTGTCCAATGACATTTCACATTTTCCACATCGTCTTTTAAGTACATTCGTCGTAGAGGTTCATTGAAGTTTGTTTCTAGAAACGCCTTGACTATGAATTTGAAATTGTCTGATAGCACAGTTTAACATTATACTTCATCGGTATATAAAGAGGTTTTATACTATTATATGTAGTACATGTGCTTATTTTGTAACAACATATCTTATACTTAGTCGGAGGGATTGCTTAGTTGAAATAAAGCATAATACCTACTTTTCATTGTGATGTTCCTGTGAAGAATCCAGTTATTGGCTGTATGTATGTGTTGACAACCTAGCCCCGTTTTTGTTTTAGGGTGAATTCGGTATATTTGGTGCGAAAGGCGGCCCCGGTGAACCAGGATTACCCGGTTTCCCTGGTGCTAAAGGTGAGCCTGGCGTCGGACAGCCCGGCCTTCCTGGATTGCCAGGACCAAAAGGCGAACCTGGCCTTGACGGATTTCCGGGTATTAAAGGTCTGCCTGGGCCAACGGGTATGTAAATCTTTAACTGTTTGTGTATAATTTCCAATTTTATAGTTGAGTATCACGATTACGTAAGTATTATATTAACTGATTATGTTGTGTTATGCAAAATATTTATCGCGAGGTAATACTATTTGTTTGTAAGACACACAAAACATCTGCTATCTAACATGAATTTCAGATCACTAAACGCCGTGTATTTTTGCTGGACCGCTTATTAGATCACCCGAACAAAGACCAATAACTAGCTGTATTGGTCATTCTGAACTTTTTTCACGAAGCAGTTGCCATCAGTATGAATGGCTAGGATAGTGCTGCATCGAAAACAGCGGTAGACTTTATGAAACAGTATCAGATACTTGGCGAATGTTACCGTTATTTGCTTTCGATTACCGAACATCCGTTAACCTCATACTCCATCGACAGTGAAAAATAATTCCTTTAGGTGATCACGGTCACATCAATCAGGCATGTCAGTGGTAGTCGTGTCTATCAACCCTGCTTCATAGTTTGCGTTCAATGACAAAGAGCATTATAACACTGTACTTATTAAGTGTATTTTTGCAAACTGCTGCTACTTTTCGTTTTCTCGTACTAGCCAACCAAAAATGCTATAAGTTATAACAAAAATAATGTATCAACGCTTAGTGATTATCCGTAACGTGCAAATCTATTTTTATAAGTTAGAACCGGTGCAGCAACTAACTTTCTAACAGAAGTTTAGATGTTTAAAACGAAATGATCTGGTTACAAAGCGGTGCCTGTAATTGTTACTCAAAATAGCAGTATGAAACAGGGGTCGGTGGAGCAGTTTTATTCTTTTTTGACGTAAATTTAATCAAATATATCTAACAAAGTTTCCAAAAAGTAATACTGCCTTCCTTGTCAGAACGTAGTTAAATGCAGTGGATATCGTGTGTTGCAGGGGTGAAATCTATTAAATTCCGTCTGTGTGTTTGTGTGTGCGTGATCGGCCATAACTCGGGAGACGCCTTAACCGATTTTCACGATCTTGGGCTCATTCAAACCGGCATAGTCGATTTACTGTGTACATCCCCGAGTGTTTTTTTTGGGGTCTGCTTCAGGGGTCGTCAAAATGTGGGTTTTTTGCCCCATTTTACCCCATTTTAGCACCCTTCACGTAAGCAAGGTTATTTTTATCTTAACTTTCGAATTTTTTCTCCGGTTGGTTTTATTTCATAGTAAAATGACAAATTCCGATGCCTCTTTTTTGTTTTTCGATTAAGGCTCCGGTTCTGGACTAATGTGGGTTGAGGTATGGGGGGTATGGCGCCCCAGTGGTTCCTCGACCCAAAATTTGAAAATTTGTTCTGACGTCCTGGGCGGCTGAAAAGTTTCATTCGGGTGTTTTCGGGTATAGAAAACTCATTGTCGGTGTTGGTTTTACTGCTACGACCCATGGTTCCATGGGTACGGGGTATGACGCCCGCATGGTTCGGGATCAGAGGTCAAAATGAGGGTTTTTACCTCAATCTAGTACCGTTCACGAAAGCAAGGTTATTTTTATCTTAACTTTGTAATTTTTACTCTGATTGGTCTTGTTTCATAGTAAAATGATAAATGCCGATGCATCTTTTTTTGTTTTCCGATTAAGGCACCGGTTCTGGAGTTATGGGGTTTGAGGTACTGTGGCACCCGCGTGGTTCCTCGACCCAAAATTATAAAATTTGTTCTGACGTCCTGGGCGGCTGAAAAGTTTCACTTGGGTCCTTTCGGGCATGGGAAACTCAATGCCGGTGTTTATTTTGCTCTCCGACCTATAGTTCCATAAGTACGGGAGTATGGCGCCCCATGGTTCAGCGACCCAAAATTCCTAATTTTATTGTGCCGTCCTGGGAGGCTGATAGCTTGGACGTGGGGGCTTTTTGGCATTTGGAAACTCATTACTGGTGTTAGTTTTATTCTAGCTTGTGCTGTATTGTGTGATATCCACATATAGCACATATGGACGTATGCTATTGAGATCATGTTGGCTGTGCATGCAAAAGGTGTACGTGTACCTATGCTTCACTACGTTCTACAATCTCAATAGAGTTACTAGTTTTACAGTACCTCTCTTAAATTCTATTCTTAGATCGAACGTTCTTCATAGTCTAAATATCGCTTATTAATCTGTTTCCTCTGGATGCTAGCTATATATTCATAATTTTGCTATGACTTCAATATATATCTCGTAAAATTCTTACTTGTCATTCATTGCGGGAAGATATAGACACGGAGCACGGAATCAAATATGAAACCAAATTATGTACTGTATTTATTGTATAATTTGAATTAATAAATTATATATTGGGTGAACTATACATTGCTCATATTTACATATTACCATATATAATTAACTTTTTGGAACTAGAAACAGCATAAATTTCAAAAATTTTCAGCACTGATAATTTTGCTACTTTTATTATTTTGTCGTAGTCCGCTGTTTGCCGTTGCTTTTACCATTTCAATCTTGTGTTCGTTCTTGCTATATTTTTTCTTAATATATCCACAAAATCGACAAAGTTATTACTTATTTCTATGTGTTTTCCACAAATAAAATTACACATTAATACAAAAGACAAGAAATAAGCTGTGAATGAATTGAAGGAGTGCAGTGTAGTAAACTAGTTTTCGAAAAAAATAGACGCTATAAAAACACAAAATACACGAATACATTAGCTTACAATTAACGCTAAAATATTAGCTTATTAAATGATTAGCAGGTCAGCTGGGAAACGATACTCTCCAACGGTTCAGTTTGATATTTGAGTGGATCTAAGATCTGGTTAAAGCAGTTGAATCATTGTCACATATCCAACAGTGAGTCGATTTAGGTTTAGCCTCTATACAATCTGTGTACGATAAATGAAGCTGCTTGTGAGAGCTGTGATACATTAAATAAACCGTTATTACATTTAGTGGGATGATTGAATTGCAAATGTGTGTTCGTTTTAGGTCCTCCTCCGGATCCCGATAATATGATCGCTGGTCCACCTGGTAATCCCGGATACCCAGGGCCGAAAGGTGATCCCGGACTTCCCGGGTTGCCAGGCCAGCCGGGTCCGAATGGAGACCCTGGTCGCCCCGGCTTTCCGGGCGGAAAAGGTGAAGCAGGTTATCCTGGCGAGAAAGGAAATGACGGTTAGTTTTGAGAATGTATTTGTTTATTTCGCTTAAAAGCGTGTCATGTTTACGCCTTTAAGTGAGTGTGAAAGAGCTTAGCACTGAGCAAAAGCTTTATTCATTTCGTTTTGTGGCGAGCATCTTTCAGTTCTAAGAGAATAAAAACGATTTGGTCTTTATAAGGATTGCAAAGCATAGAAATTCATCATATCTCTGGACTAGAGTTTTACTACCGGCTACGAATTATTTTCAGTTGATAGTCAATTGTTGCGAGCAAAATATAATTATATATCTCAGTAGTCTATTACAATAATAGGATATAAAAGTAGAATATGTAATTTAAAACAGGAATGCTGAAACAAGAAGGCAGGATGTCTTTGCCTTCCTGGGCTTTTTGGGGATGGGAAAAAGTAAAACCATTTCATTCCGCAGATGTTTCAATATTTCGATGAAACGTCTCACTGAAGCACATTTTATGACCCAGTTAGCTCATTGAGACATTTATCCGAAGCCAAGGCTTGCAATCGCCTAAATCCTCTCAATAGATTAAGATAATATGTGAAAATTTTTATCCGAAACATAATAGTCTTCGTTGCGTAACAGCCAAGTGACATCTTATTTTTCACATGTGTTTTATACAGTTGAAAAATAAAGCATGGGTAAATCACAGCTTGCCTCCCCTGGCCCAAACTTGTTCCAACGCCCATGATTAAAAAATATTGCAACGTGATTTTGTTTATGTAAGTCCACGTTTTGACTAGAGTTCTGGAATTGCCTTTGCGTGTCAGATCGAAAGTGTTTTCTGCAAATATAACCGGAGGCCTCGGCCATTATAGAAATGTGTGGTTTTTGAGGAACAAACAGTTTAGTTACTTTCCGTAACTAAACGTTCCGTGTCCACGAAATATCGCAACTGGTCTGGGTTCTACAACTTATGTCTGACATCCGCAAAAAAACTGGTCATTTTATTACTGTTACTGCGTAACAGTGTGAAAATATATTGCACAAAACCAAGTTTTTAGTAATGTATTTTGCATTTAGTTTATTTTAGCGTGAAGAGTTTCTTGGCGTAACACTCTTTAATGGGCTGCGGCTTTTTGGGCTATGTTTGTTATGCATGTAGCAGATATTGACAGTGGTCGTTTCTGCCAGTTTTTTGTTCAGCAACCATGTTCAGTTTATTTCCACACAGGAATTATCCAGCTTGTACTGTATCGCGCTAAAAATACGCACCTATAGTTTTGTACCACAAGAATTTAAACGGCAAGAAAGAGTTCAATTCTAATCTTGCTGGAAAAGAAAATCTTATCGAAATTCCATCCATAATATGTTACATTCAAATGTAGCGTTCTATTCTAAGTTCATTCAAGCTAAATAGAATTTAAGTATGTTTCAGGTCGTCCTGGGTTCCCAGGCGAAAAAGGCGGGCCAGGATTGCCAGGCCTTCCAGGTCTTGCTGGTATTCCAGGCACAGATGGATTGCCGGGTTCACCTGGTTTTCCAGGAGAAAAGGGTGTACCTGGGCTGCCTGGAGCCGGATTACCTGGTCAACCAGGTTTACCTGGGCTGATTGGTGAACCGGGTAGAGACGGACTTCCAGGAACACCAGGTGAAAAAGGTACGCTTTAAGCTTATTACTTATTTTATATGACTATTCATAGCTTTAAATGTATAGTAACAGGCATCTTCCTGTTGTGAAGTAATTTTAAAGATGTATGATGAATGTATGTCTCTTAAAAGATAGAGTTAACTGAAATATGAATATTATGGCGTAACCGTCTATCTTCACATTTTCGTAAGATTTTTCTAGAATGTTGGTGACATATAAATTTTTTGCTAATTCACTTTGTCAGGTGAAGATAGGTCGCATGTGTTGAGTAATATTAGTCGTGAAATTGCTCACTCGAAGTCTTATGAAAATAAATAATTCACCAGGAAGCTGGTCACTCATAATGTCATGTCTACCAACTAAAAACGAATGAGCTTTCAACCAACGGTCAGAATGGCGCAAAACAAAGCTGTGCAAGTTTGATTATAGATAAATACTTGTATAAAGATAACATATCCTTTTTAGAACACTAGGAAATAAACATAGATCATGAGTTATAGCTGAAAGCTTTGG
Source organism: Trileptium ribeirensis (assembly GCA_030248225.1). Classification (NCBI taxonomy): domain Eukaryota; kingdom Metazoa; phylum Nematoda; class Enoplea; order Enoplida; family Thoracostomopsidae; genus Trileptium; species Trileptium ribeirensis. The sequence goes on from JASANE010021574.1 coordinate 71,974, forward strand.
TTATGTGTCCAGAAAGACAGTTATCCGCGTGTGTCGTTCAAGTTTGAAAGGTGTATAAATCTTAACTATGACTAGGAGTTATATATCATAGGAGCGCAAGGTCGTCGGCTTAGGAATAGATTGTCTCTGCGAGGGTGCCAAAGGGGGAGCTAAGCAAATTTTTTCTACATATACCCCAATTTTGTTCTTTACCACCGATTTATATCTGTATTGGCATCGGTTGCATAGTGTTGCATAGGTTACCCTTAAAGGAAAAGAAAGTTTTCAGATTATAAAAGTTACATTGAAATTAGGTGAAACTGGCTTTATTTAAAGACCATACAATCGTAAGATATTCTGGGAGTGATATTTGATGCTGAGTGTTACGTAGCTTACAAAACGCGCACATTTTGCAAACTAACACTTGTATGATTGACCTAGCTTTTCTAGGAAGATTTTATCGCCAAATGCAAAATTACGTGCGCGTATTTTCCAGATATGAACGAAGACTGTGGGGCGATGAGGGATGCGCATTTCTCAGCAATATGTCGGGGGGAGATGGCCGTGTAGGTTGTTCCCCAGAAATCTGCCAAGTTTATCAATCATATATACAAGGAGGCAAACGCGAAAAAATTTGGGCTGGGGACGGTACGCCGTACCATCAATAAATATCTTGGGAAGGGAACCGGCACAGTACAAACGAAAGTACAAAGGAGTGGACGGACTGATTACCACCTTTCAACCACTGTGTACGGTTATCTGCGTGCTGGTTACCACGACTATATATATGCGTATATTCTTCACCATCTTAGTAGATTTCTGAGGGCAGGCGCAACCCGCAAGCTATTCAAAAGTTCAAGGTATAGCAAAAAGCCAAGGGTACTGGACGTTTTGCAGTCATTTTATTATAACCACATTAGTTAATTTGGTAACTTTTGTCAGTAAAAGTGGAGAAGACGGCACCCTGATCGACATCATGCGACACCTCAATCTCGGGGTGGCCCACATGTCTGTCCCGCAGACATATAAAATATATACATTATTGACCAATTGGTAGATTCCTGGGGACACCAGACATAGCTCTATATATACTTACATGATTCATCAGCGTGGCATATTTCTCGCATACATAGCTATTTCCCCAGCAATATTTCTATGAGAAACGTGTTCCCGTTTGCGTTGATTCATATATAAGATACATATGTAGTTTGTAATGTGGTACTTCGTCCTCCTCCCCTCAGATTTTTTCGCGTTTGCGCCATTGGTTCTAGAACTTGGCCATAAAGAGATAAGTTATTGCCATATACTATACTTTTTCCGACTGAGAGCCTGAACCATCCTGAGCATAACAAATTTGCTATGCAAATTGCATTTTTTATTTGTACTGTTTTTATGTTTGTGATTTCATTTGTTAAGGACGCCGAGGACTTCCCGGCATTCGCGGCGACAAAGGTGGTCCGGGCTTAGGCGGACTACCTGGACAGCCAGGATTACTTGGAATCGATGGCGGTCGCGGACTGGATGGACCGCCAGGTACACCTGGAGGAACAGGTGACGATGGTCTACCGGGTACACCTGGCTTTCCAGGCGGAAAGGTGAGATTGTGATTCATGAATAAAATCATTTGCCAGTGAACGGACAATATAAATATTATAATAAAATTATAAATACTTTGAAAACGTCCAGAGATTCGGAGCATACAACGTAAATTTTTGCGCAAGGTAAGAAGTAATATTTCTACAGTCAGTCGCATCTATGACTGAGCAAATAATTTCTAGAAGAAAAACTACGTAAATAATAAAATATAGATAATAAGACCCCTGGTGAGTATCAAAGATTTTGTCTTGGGAGTGGTCCGATGTCGTAGGAGGGATCGGATGCCTTAATTCGCGCCATAATGCCGCTTCTTGTGTATTACGAATTTCGGCGGAGACATTATAGCGAGCGAAGACCATGACAAAAAAATGTTGTTAACCTTGCCTGGGGGCGCAGATGGCAGGACCCCACTCTGGATTCGGCAATGGTAACCCAGTGTAGAATATTGAATAAATAAAATCCGAAAAAATATCTACAGTTTGCAGACAATTAATTTAAAGTTTAAGTTTAAAATGCCTAAAATTATTTTTTTGGGAAATATATGCTAATATGGTTTATCATGCACAAACCTTCGAGTCATGAAACATGTAGTCATTTAACATAACGTCCAATAATTTAAGGGTACTCGCATACCCGAACTGGGCCTGCGGTAAACATATAGTTTGGTATCATTTCAAATATTCCAACAGTATCTTGTGTGATCAGATACCGTTTTATCACTCTTAATTCAGGATATTATACTGTTGTTAATTTCAGGGCGACGATGGTTTGCCTGGAATTCCGGGATCTCGCGGCTTACCTGGAGACAAAGGTCTACCTGGCTTGCCTGGTGAGCCAGGTATACAAGGGGCAAAAGGATATCCAGGTCTTAAAGGCGAAGCTGGTTTCCCTGGCTCTCCAGGCCGAGAAGGTTAGTTAGTCAGCATTTTTGTAGCCGACGGGAAAGTGTTATAGCTGTGCTTTTCATGCTTCTAAATCAATTTATACATTGAAAGTGACTCGAAGAATCAATTTGTCGTGACGCTGGTTACTCGCATTGTAGATTACCTAAACTGTGAGGTACTGTGTGTATCAGAGATGGAACCGGGTCATTGTGACCCGTTGACCCGGGTGGCTAGCTGACCAGGTGACCCGGTTGGGTCAGTAACCAGGTGGCCCGGTGAACCGGTTGCTTCTAATTGTCATTTTTGCCTTGCCAAATGCATATTTGGTTTTCTAAATTGCATCGCAAATGCTCTTTCTAGCGTTCTTCTAGTACAATGTTTTAGACTGTAAAAACTGTCATTTTTATTTGTTTCGTGGGTTCTCAGCCAATGCAATCGCATTGTTGCCCGGGCTGTATGGTGAGGACGTCACCCACACACAGCCCATCGCCCCGACCACAGCCATCCACCCTCGTCGGACATCGTTCCACTAGTTGATGAAACCTGTCTGGAGCCCTTCGAATACAATCATATTCGCTTCAACCGTTTGAGGGCTGAGTCGGCTACAATCTTTTCGGGTGCCACCGGTCAAAAATGTATCCCGGATTCGGAGGAGGAACCTTAGGGAGGAAAATTTCCATCGCTGCACTGACCAGATACGGAAAACGAAACTTTTGCTTTCCCCGCCATTTCAGCGCATCTAGTTCGGATTGTAATGAAAATTTATAGTTTTTTCGATGTGTGAAACAAATTTAGTTTTCTTGGATGAAACAAGGACTGCGGACGAAAGCTGCTCATTATCCGGGAAAAATGTAACTTTGTGCCAATTTTTCACCTTTGTTACATAATGCGTTTGAATGCGATACCCCAGTGACGAGAATTTTTAGTTTAATGATTTAATTGGTCACAAAACAAAAATATAAAGCTGATAGGCCTCCCAAAATCCCAGTTCCCCAATTGGGCGCAAAAACAGCTGTTTGGCACTTCAGAAGTAGGATTGGTGACATTTTTCAACAATTGGGACGTTTCTAACTTGAGTGTTTGGGAGTTTTCGTGAAAGATATCTTGGTCGTGTAGGTAGTTTTTGGCAACTTCTAACGGTTTTCAATTACCTTACATTGGATGGGGCTACTATACAAAAAGTAGTTGCCCAACTGTAATTGTGGATACTGTCCGGCCGTTACAATATATATTAGGATGATTACGCGTAAAATTTAATCGAAGCAATTGATCATTGAGTTATTTCGACCAGAATAAAAAGGTGTGTACAATTGGTATTAAAAACACATAACAAGCTGAGCTGGATGTCTTCAACACATACTTTCCCAGCACATTAAAGCTACGTGGAAGTTAGTAACAATCGAGACTGATTTTGTTAGCTATGGATTTACAAAGTTAACTAAGCGCTGGGTTCGGTTACGGGCTTTTGGCTATATTTTGGGATTGAAATTAAACTGGCTCACCGGGTCAAGGCGTGTTACCCGGTTTACTTAGTGACCTGGTGACCCGGTCGACAGTGGTGACCGAAGTGCCCCTGTGACCATCTGTTGTGTGTATGTCCCGTCGTCTGATGCTGCCTGCTCGCATTGTAGGTTTCCTTTAACCGTGAGTTCTGTGTGTATGTCTCCTCGTCTGACGCTGACTGGTCAGATTGTCGTTCACCTACACTGTGAGATTCTGTGTGTATGTCTCTACGACTGATGCTGACTCTTGCATTGTATTTTAGCGAAATCCTGAAGTTCTCTGTGTATTTTGTTGTTTTATGCTAGATGGTCTATTTATAAATAAAGTAATAAGGCCTTCGGACCCTTTCTTCAGTATTTTAGGTAGGTCATGTAGTTACTATAATCGCCATGGGCTGGCAGTCACGGTTCGAATGAAGGCACGACAATATATTTGCTTGGCTCTATAATGTACACATTTTTTCTAACTAAATTGGGAAATCTTTATAAATTTTGAACCTTTTTAGTTGAGCGTAAAACCTTTTGGCTTACGACGTTCAAGTAATATGTCATTTATGACTTCTTATCTTTTTTACCACATTTCACGTTATACGTAGCGTAAAGGATTTGATATATTTATAGTCCACAGACACATGTGCCATTTATCACCGTAGTTAACGTATTAATTTAATATCTATTTAAGTGCAGTTATCATAATTTAATATCTATTTACTACATTTCACTGCATTGATAGTCACCACATTAATTGTCAGACAAATGCGATACAAACCAATTATTAATTTCGGCCTTTGTCGTGGAACCGTTCATTCAAATTCAAATGCATCATTCGACAACTTGAAACTTTTCAGCATAAGTTCAGGAGTTTGAAAGCAAGAAAGAAAAACCCAAGAAAACAATGTCGTCGTGGGCACTGCAAAATTTTGTGACGCCTATCTTTATTATTAAAGATCATTCTTCTCTAAGCTACAGGATACAGGTGGGCCATCGCTTCAAGTACTATATATGTACCACATTTTATTACACCACAAATATTACTACGGCTATTAATACTGTAAATACTAATGCAAATATACTTTTTCGCAGCTTAGCGTGTTTGCATTCGGAGATAAAATATATATGTTAAAACACTTATGTGGTTACATAAACATATAAACTAAGCTATATGCTGCGAAGTCTTTTATCCGATCATCAGTTTTGAAGGTAAGGACTTAACTAGAAACTTCCATGCAGAATCCATGTGTAAACATTCAAAACCATTAAAGAAAATTTACCGTGCGATATTTAGCTGACTCCGACAAGGGCGTTGCAAGCTATTCAGAAGTGAAGGGGAGCCCTCAAAAGTGATCAGGTACTAGGGAATAATTGCATGGACCCGAAAAGAGGGGTTGCTCGCCCCTCTAGCTGCGCCCTTAGACTACAAAGTAAAGCATTGGAAAACAATCTTTGGTAAGCTATTATTAATTTTGCGCAGAAGGACTCCTTACCGAATCTTAGCGCTTTGGTAATATTGAAAGTTCTAACAGATCATTGACCGTAATGTTGAAAATTAATTTTACGTGTATTGTGGACGTATTTCAAAATATTTAATATGCCATACATGCTCATAAGAAGAGAGGGCCAATATTCCCTTGAGACTTGGACCCCCTGGAAGGTAGCTTGATCACCTTGTGGCTGAAAACTTTGACAAAATAGGTAAAACCCTGGGCAAAATAAGCAAAAATTAATCCGGGGCAAAATGAGCAAAAATTGGGTGAAAGTTAAAAAATTAGGGGAAAATTGGCAAAAATCGAGGAAAAATTGGCAAAAATTTGAAAAAAAATTGAATCCACAAAATTTCGAAAATTTGTTCCCCTGAGTACCTCCACCACTCCCGCCGACCAGCTGATTCCTCTTGGGACGACTTCCTCCCCCGAAGCATCCTCCTGAAATTTCAGACCTCGCCCATATTTTTTACACTCCTATACGTAAAATTATGCATTTCGCACTAAAATAGAAAATTTGCTTTTGTAAAGTGTCAATCTGCTCTAAATGCTCCAATCTCAATCGTAAAAACGTATACAATAATTTTATACACCGACTTGCGAATGAAACGTATAAGTAGTATGTTTTCAGGAAAACCAGGGCTACCTGGCTTAGATGGTCAACCTGGAGATCGCGGACTTCCAGGGCCCGATGGATTTCCAGGGTCTCCTGGAGCAAAGGGTGAATCAGGCTTTCCCGGACTGCCTGGCAAAGACGGTGGTACCGGATATCCTGGTGAGTTGCAATTTTTAGTTTTAGTCGCTCAGTTTCCTAGGAAAAACGGGGTTACTTAAAGCAATGCATACCTACATACAACGCCTATAAATGCACAAGGTGTCAAAAATACTACGTTTGTTGATTTATTTCACTATTGGTGGTTTGTGAACAACGCTATAAACTTTTGTTCCGATTTCTGTTTACCAAGTATATTCCGATCTCCTAAGGATACGCCTTGCCACTGGTTGTTGACTTATTTCCTACCGCAAAGTTCTGCAGTTTTTTGTAGATTAAGGCAGTTACCTGCAATATAAGTATGCCACTCCAGAGCTTCAAGGATAACGCTGACTATTTTAACGGCTATTTTTTAGTTTGCAGATAACAAGACTGCGAATAAAGCCTGATGGACTCTGTCGGCCGTATATAAACACGTTTACGTTTTCAGGCCCTTGTTATATATTTTGTACCTATATTATTATAAAGTTATCAATTTACATATACCGAAATATATAAGGTGAAATATTGCAACAACCGACTTAATACTTGATTATTCGACATGAATTGGGAATATGGGCGCACCTGTATAAATGCATCACGTCCGTTATTAGCTATGATAAAAATTTCATGCATATCTGCCTAAACACGCAATATAGTATTTTTACTAATTTGTTTCGATTGATTTTCAGGCGCCAAGGGTGATCCTGGTTTCGAAGGTGTTCCTGGTGAGAAAGGTGATCCAGGTCCGTCAGGTTTGGAGGGTTATTCCGGTGCCAAGGGCGAACCAGGTTTACCTGGACTGCGAGGCCCCGATGGAGAGCCTGGTATGTTTAGGTGTACTTGTTCTACACTGTTATGGTTGCAAAAATAGAATTTACAACATGGTTGAAGAAAAAGTAACGTCAAGTTTTCTTCCTCGTAACAGTGCGAGCAGCAACTGGACGTGGGTACCGTAAGGCAAAAAATTTGATGTTCAATTGTGTGCAAAGCATAACCTTTTCGGCGCACCTTGATGCACATTGCATCAGCCTATAATGCGAGGCGTTTTTCCGGCTGTGTATATCGTGTGGTGTTTGTACTAACGTTATGATTAGCTTCTTAGCCACGTTCTATAAATAATCGAGCAACAGCTCCTAGATAGTTCAGTGGTTTACGTGGGCTTTTTGCTCCCGGATAACCCGGGCATTACTCTTGTGTCAGCTAAAATTTGCCAAACAGTGCTTGGAAGACGAGTTAAGCTTAGGTTTAACCTTTACATTAGGCTTTAAAGTACAAAACTTTATACGATCACCTAAGATAAAAAACTGGAAATGTTACGTTAGAATGTGGGAATCCGGAAACTTACGATAAATTGTAAGTTTTATTTTGTCTGAAGGCATGTACGAAAGATGATTACATAACATTTCACTAAGTACTCTGCTCGTTTTCATTATGATGCAATATTCTAGTGACAAAAATGTGACTAGAAACCTATGGAAATACTTCGAATCCATAAATGATTGATTTTCTTACATTCCCATGGTTTTTAAATCTAATAGCTTATTTTGTATATCACATAAGATGTGCACATCATACCTGGATCGTCTTGGTGTAACTAGTCCTGAGAAGCCACGAAGGATCCAAGTTGTCCATCGATAGAGACAGGTTTTTAGGTATTATATTGATACCTTTCTACTTCGTACTTTTTTGAACCACCGAACCTGGTTTCTTGCTTGCCTTTTTGTAGCGGTGTATGCTTGTGTTTCTATTACCTATACGTTTAAATATGTAAGTTAATCTAGTACAATTTAATTTAAGAATATTTTAAGCGTAGAACTGACATTTTATTTAGTGAAATCTTAACTAGGTGTAAATTTCTGCAGGTGATTATAATTCGCTGAAATTTTAACGTTTCAGTTTGAATTACTTTAAAATGAGGTGATTCTGAATCGTAAAAGCCCTTATTTTCAGAATAGTGAGATGGAAAAGCTGTTAGTTTGAAAACCCAACCACATTTGGCAGGGTAAATGTTAACAAATTTTGATTATAGAGTTTTAACGTGTAATTAGTCATGTGAGAGCGATCTTAGGTTAAATTTATTAAGCTGACGTCTAAACAGAACTTATGAAATTGATGAAATTCCGGCTTGCAGCAGTTCCTGCGATCTGGAAACCTTTATATAGGGTCACTTATTAAAACATTTGTAACGAAAACTTCGATATTTATTGTAATTACTGAGTCGTTCTTATATATTTTCTTGCAGGTACTCCTGGATACCCTGGCGCTAAGGGTGAGAAAGGCAATCCAGGCGTTGGCCAGCCTGGATCCCCAGGTGCTCCTGGTGCGAAAGGCGATTCAGGGCTGCCTGGTCTGCCTGGAGGTAGTGGCGCAAAAGGAGATTCTGGTCTTCCGGGGCTTGATGGCAGCCCTGGCGATCCTGTAAGTTTATAATGACGGGTTGCAGTTTAGATTGTTAAAATATAGTAACACTTGTTGCATGAAGTTTTGAATGTTATAAATTTATATCAACTGCGGATAACGGCTTAAAGTTTTAAATTTTGCTTACAATTTAAAAAATATTAATTTTATGAAGAATTCTGCTCTAACGAAATTGACAGTTGCTCAGTGTTTAATATTGCTCATTTTTGGGAGAATAAGCGCTATAAGATTAGGCTAATCAAATGCATTTGTTATCTTCGAAGCAATGTTGTTTCTATCAATCTATTATATGCTATTGGTTCATAAATGAAAATACATTGTTCGAATATTGTGTTATTTCGTTCTGCTCGTTTTAAGACCAGAATGAACAAAATTGCCTGAAACTCTGTTTTCAACAGTGTTCATTAGTGAGACAGACTTTTGGCTTTGCTGAATGCAAATAGTCATTGCAGCCATACTCCTTCATACTAATAAAAGATCCTAGTGTTTACAAAAAGAAAATCCCATCCGACATCTGTGTTAATCGCAATACTGTCAAGAACTGTTAAAGCAAAAATTAATATCAAACAAAACAAGTCAAATAAAATATTGGAGATTCTGCAAATAAACCCAAAGTAGCAGTAGTTAGGCATTAACGGTATCATATTTTTGTCCAGTATTGCCGTATGCAATAGAGTTCTCGAAAATTATAACTATAACGATCGCAGTTTATACCAATCCAATGAACATGGTGGTATGCCAAGTGAAACACACATTAAGTTAGAGATATACAATTATGCAGTCTGTTTTAATACAGCAATGATCTTTCTATCAACTGTATTACCACACATCAATAAATTCAAGTATATTTCCAAAACACACATTTAATTCCTCACTTGTAAACAAAAATGCAGGTGTATTTTCTTGCAAAATATTTATATATGGCTTTAAGTGTATTTCTTGTAGCACGGACTAGAGATCAGACTGTTCAGTTGGTATATAGCGTATTGACAATGGTAAATTAAATATTTTAATTATCAATTTTATGATTATATTTAGCGATTTCTATTCTGCCTTAATTCAAGTTGCGCAAACTTGAGACATTTTCCGCGACACCTTTGCAAGGTGAGCGGACTTCCGCCCTTCAATTTGTAAAGCAAGCAAAATACTGCAACACAGTTGTACATTGTGATGATCTTAAAGCACTGTCTGATAAAAGGCGAAAACTATGTCGCAGCCTGACGGTTGTGACCAAAAGATTTATCAATGATAGTCAGGTAAACATTTGTACAAGAACCTGTAAAAAGAATGTAAGAAATTTAAATTGTAATTTTACTGCAAATATTATAGGGTCCTGACGGTCCACCCGGTGGACTCGGTTTACCTGGCATTGACGGGCGTCCGGGTATTAAAGGCGAGCCTGGACTGCCAGGTTTACCCGGACACAAAGGTGAACCTGGGTTGCCTGGACTCAACGGATTGCCAGGTATTCGTGGTGACAAAGGACAATCAGGCTTGCCAGGCCAGCCGGGACTGCCAGGAAAAGATGGACAGCCGGGTTTCAAGGGTGACACTGGACTGCCAGGGTTACCAGGTATATTGTCTTTTTTATCTTGAGTTCCATGATTTTATATTTCATTGAATTTTTTCATAAACAATCAGATTAACATATGTTGATTTGTTTTGCGTAAAAATTTAATTGCTTCTTAGCTGCGCTATAAGGCAAATTTTGTAATTTGAGGTAATTATGTCGGTATAAAATAAATAATTACCCAGGCTTAGAAGTTAACTAGCTTGTTTAAATTAATAGTCTTTAAATGCTATTTTTAAATAAATAGTTGATTATAGTTGATATAACTTCGTACAATAATACAGATCATGCCGCGACACATTGTGTTATATACTGTAGATGATAGAAAACAAGTTCATCAATTATATATTGCATAATAACAACCATAGAAGGCCAATAAGGACGGGTCTGCATAGTATACCTTGTACAAACATAGACTGTTACCACGCAGATCGTTGCCAAATGCAATGTTCAGAAACTGGTGGAATGTAATATTCTCAATTCTTGCAGAAAACAGGCCCGAATTTTGTCTGTTAATCAATGATAGGTTTTTGCTTGATAGTGAATATTTAATTGATAAAAGTGACTGCTATGGTTTAGGCGAATCCGGTGGTGTTGGCTACAAAGGCGACTCCGGAACTCCAGGATTTCCTGGCGGCAAAGGCGATGCTGGATTTCCTGGTCAACCTGGATCCCCAGGACTGTCAGGTGCTAAGGGAGAATCCGGTTTGCCCGGAATCCCGGGTCCTGCCGGGCGTGACGGCAATCCTGGAGCACAAGGTAATTTAAACCATATTTCAATGGCGATATGTTAAATGTATATGTTTAGAATGAATCAAAGGTCGCTAATGCGCTTTACATATTAATATAAATATTTTAAGTATTATTTTATTTCAGAAAAACATTTGTGTTCAATCACAGCTAATCCGAAATCCGATGTGTGGTTCTTATATGGCAGGACTATACATGGGGTTTAAACTGTCAATGTAATTTGCTGTCCATATTATTTTCAGCTTCCATTCACTGTACAACTAGTTATATATATACACAAAATATTTCATCAGTGATAGATTACTGTTCAAAGGTTTAAAGCGGTGGTGAAAGTTCATGCAGTGATCGACGTTATTCTACGATTTTGTACCTTTTTATAACGAATATAATCAAACGCGACAGTCAGTGAATTCCTTTGAAATGTTAAGTTTGAATAATGAAATTGAAAAAGAATTTTTGAAAACTTAAGGGTGAAAAATATAAATTGTTAGTTGTGAAGCCAATTGTCATTATCTAGTTTAGTAAACTATGAGTTAGATGATATTTTTGCAACAGTAATGAACTCATATAAAACTGTGTTATTACTTTTCTTTGTCAACACATTTGTCAATCATTAAATAGAACGCAAGGACATATTACAGATGAATGGTTATAAACAGTTAAGTTTATTTGAGTACGATGCAATCTCTTCTTAGCTGTGCTGCACTACAGAAAGTTGCTTATGCAAGTTAGTAAACGTACGTTTATCACACATCGTAGTATATAGTGAAATATATGATTTCTTATATAATTCACATCACATATATAATAAGTTAAAATTATTTGTAGCTAGCCTAACTCGGCTCCTTATGTTTTTATCATTCACGGATATTATAGCACAAATTTTCATTCCAATGAACAACATATTACATATGATTTTGATATCAAATTTTGAGGGTCAACACTGCAGTGACTATAATAGCAATTTCTGTTGACTTCGTTGTAAAAGCCATGTTTAATATTTTTATATTTGCAAGATAACTATATATTTAGAGCATGAAAGACCTACAGTTAGTGAGTGGATTCTGTTTATAGCAATATCGTTGTGCTGCAAGATAGTTCTATTTTTTGTGAAATTGTTTCAGGTGATTTGGGATTCCCTGGCTCACCAGGTCTTCCAGGCAGAGGATCTGATGGTCCACGAGGCGATTCAGGCTTACCTGGACCTGGTGGTAAAGATGGTGTTCCTGGCTATCCGGGTCCCAAAGGTATATATAATGTATGCACAAAACCAAAGTATATTATTTTGTCAGTTACTTTAGAATTTATTGGCCTATATACTTGCATCTAAAATTATGGTAGTTCTCACTGTCACTTTAAGTCCATAATTTGCGAAAGTACAAATACCGCTTACCGGAGCCTGTTAACTACTCATTCTGTATTTACTTGAAACTAAACAACTGTAGTTACATAATTTTTATAAGTACCCGACGATTTAAAAAAAATTAACTGTAAGATGCATTCTTGAACCAATATCGGGCACATTTAAGGTTTTGAGCTGTCGTATAGTAAGACGAGTATGCTTAGCTATTAAAGGTGAGTCTAGACTCTAGAACAGAGCCTGTCATGATGTATGAAGAGTCGAGCCGTAAACTAAGATCTGTCTGGGACAACCTACCGACCCCTACATAGTGCATCCAGAGATGTTGGGGTCGCTTAGTAACAACTTTTTGCTAGAAGAACAAACTTAGTTTTAAAACTGTTGTATAGTACAATAATCAGCCACAGCAAGAATGGACGAGGTTACCTCGGCTCTAAAACCAACTGTATTCTTTCGTTGGTATTATATATTTTCACTGTTATTAGGGAATAGCAAACTTTTATTACCTTTTGAGTTGAGACTAGATTATGTATATATGAAAAACTTCACGATCTGACAGTATAACTATATTAAGACACTATTATGAGTATGACATAAGGACATAGTCTACAAACACCAAAACTGTCTCTTTGTGGCACACTGAATTTTATTTTGTATTTCTTTAAGGAATGGACGTTTGGTTCATTTTAGCCACTTTACTAAAACATTCGGTAAATTTTCTAAATTGAAGATGCGTTTTTGCTTAACCAGCACAGGTTGTTTATGCACGATAACACTCGTTACTTTTAGGCGAACCTGGTCCTGAAGGTCTTCCGGGATTTCCCGGCGGCAAAGGAGACGCCGGTTTACCTGGCTTGCCTGGCACAAAAGGTGGACCAGGACTTCCAGGTTTACCAGGTCCACCCGGGCTTAGCGGTCGACCAGGTGAAAAAGGCGATGCTGGTTATCCCGGAATCGGTGGTGGAAAAGGTGATCCTGGCTATCCGGGCTCAGATGGACTACCTGGCCCTCCCGGTATTCCAGGACTGAAAGGCGGTAACGGCACTCCGGGATATCCTGGCGCTAAAGGTGATCCCGGTTTGCCTGGTTTGTCTGGTCCTCCAGGTTTCCCAGGCGCTAAAGGAGATCCTGGTTTACCTGGACTACCAGGACAGGAAGGACAGCCTGGTAAGTGTTACAACAATTCGAACACAAGTTGTGCATTACCGTAGTCCTCAATATATAAAACTGGTATTTATAAGTTAAATACTAGAATTTCTAAAATTCAAATTTTAGCTCATCACCACATCTCATAACATAAAACTTGATGTGATAAACTTTGCAAATGTTTGTTATCTAAATGTGCTTTTTGCTGCTGAATGGATAAGGATGCTTTGTCGTATGGTTCATCGAATTGGTTTTTTTATAGCTCGCTAAATTAGATTGCACTACAATTCACGGGTGTGCGCAAGATTTACGTTTGAGGGGGAGGGGCAAATTCAAGATTTACGATTGAGGGGCGACAAATTCAGCATTTACATCATAATTTGTTAAATTTTAAGGCTTGATACACACCAATTACTCAAATTTGGAAAACTTGGGGGGGGCATGGCCAGTGCCCTACCCTCCTTTTGCGTCAACCCATGCTAATATAAACCTTTTTAGATTCGATTATGTTTTCCCAGGAAGTAACCAGCGGAGGTGAGGCTGTATCGCCCACCAAACTTTATGCATTAAAATTTTCAAAGATGTGACTCAAGTTTCGTAAATAAGTTAGTAGTTCTGGCTCTCAGGGTTTTGGAAAATAGAAGATTAGATTTCATGTTGTGACCTAAATTTTCTTTGTTATATCGTGTAAAGAAATCCGAAATTGAATGCATCGATAACTTTTACCTGTGAATGCGCCTGCGCTAAAATGTAGAGCCAATACATTAAACTTTTGTTCAATATAGTTTGTTTTTTCGAACCAAAAATTGAGCAGAATGTTATTCCGAAATATTGGGCCACCTGAAATCGCTGGCTGTGGCGATAATGTAATTATACGAACCAATCTTACAGATATTGCACGATGTAAGATTTCTTTAAACTAGGAAAAGTTATCAAGGTTTGTTTGATATCCATTAGTTTATGTGGATACGTGTTTTAGCATAAAAGTGGCTCAATAATGGCAAACAAGATAGTTAATTATACGAACCAATCTTACAAGGCAACAAAAGAGCTAAATGTTTGTTTGATATCCATTAGTTTATGTGGATACGTATTTTAGCATAAAAGTGGTTCAATAATGGCAAAGAAGTTCTCTTTCAGGCCAAAAAAATTAGTTATACAATTCAGGATTGATATTTCGATAAAGTACGATCAAATGCTAATGGTTCTCATATTCGTCCGTGTAGTTTTGGTTTCCACTTTGCATGTTTAACGAAACAGTCACGTTTCGCGAAAGCTTGTAACTCATTTTTATACTATTAAACTCTGTTGTATTTTAAAGTGTTAACACTATTATAAGCGGTGGGTTACAAATATTTTAGATATCGCTTGAGGCCACTGGTACACAAGGCCTGGCGACTAAAGGGAGGGTGAATCATGTTCCAACGAGGGGGGTCGGACGATGAGTGGAGGGCGAACGACACCTCTGGGGTAAATATAGCTTAGAGAGTAACCTCCGGTGTACCTGCGACTCTTGTAAGATTTTTGAATTACGTTAAAATAATGTGCATTTATTTATTTGACAATAATAACTTCCAATCCGATTATTAATGACACATTCTTCAGGTTACGTGTTAGCCTCAGCTCGATGGTCTCGTATCTGAACGAACGGACTGATATATTTTACGTATGTGTGGTATATGAACTGTACATCATTCATACTGGTGATTAAATTAGACGTATCTGATCATCGACCCATAATTTGTCCACAAGTTATTCTAACATTTTTATATACTTTATTCTTACAATGTTTGATGGCCAGCTAAGGTCTGACAGTGAGCTTCAGCTCCTACCAACCACCAGGAACCGTAAGTGTTCCATGACGATGTTTGTCTGTAGCAGAATGTTGGATAGATCTGTGTAGTGGAATGAAAAACGACACGAGGATGGTTTCTATTTCTACCATCATGAAGTCAAGTTGACGTAGTCTAATCTCTCTGCCTGGAATTTGGTATGGACACATAAACAAAAATCTATTATATTTTGTGTTTCTTTGTATTTGTAGATAAAAGATATAATTTCAGGCTTCCCAGGGCCACCTGGCGATGTAGGTCCATCTGGTCCTGAACCACATATAAGGCCCGGACCGCCAGGATATCCAGGTCCTAAAGGTGACGATGGTTACGCTGGTCAACCCGGTCCACCGGGTCTTGACGGCGGTCCTGGATTTCCAGGTAATAATAACTTGCGCAAAATCGTACTTGTATATTTTATCGTGTATTTCTGTTATCTTTGCCTTTAATTTAGGTCCGAATTTGTACGCTGTGTGTACCCTGAATTGCCACAAAACATGATTAGTATCTCGCAAATAAGTGTAAAACGAAGTGAGCGCAGATCATAAATAGTTTGCCATTGTGTTTAATCTCCTGTAACAGGCTTTGTGTCTATTGTATATAAAACCATAAAACCTCAGGAAGTCCTGAAGCCTTGTAAAGCTGGTCCGATAAGAGATATGAAAGGAACTATTGTATATTGTATCTCACAAAACCTATAGCTTAACTAAAGTCCCGGAAACAAATCATAACCAAATAAGTAACGACTAAATTTTTTCACTAAATCGGGCTCGCCGGTGGTAGATCTTAAACGGATTGAAAACCCCTATCGGTATGGTGCAGCCATATTGAATTATTTATTACCGAACCATTGCAGTAAACGTACGGAAAAATCAATACATAATGGTATAAATCCCTGAAAGCGACATATAACCACAAAATTTAAAGAGACAACATTCTGTAACTGGGGTTCGTCGATCGTAAAATCCTTCATACCCCTGAAAACACTATAGTCAAGTTGTATCACATATTAAAAAACCATCATACTCAGAATGATTCCAACTGATGATTACAGCTCATTTGACGGTAACAACACGCAATAGCAGCCCGAAATTTGAAAAATCGTTATTACGTTCTCCCAAAGTGTAGACGACCAATGTTCAGCCCCACACAAAAACTGATGTATCGCAGAGTTGCTTTCCCGTTGAGATGATTCCTGATGTAAAGATTTTGTCGCGAGATATGGTCTCCGGAACGCTGATACCCGTATGGCCACATTTGACAAGAAAGAAATAA
Source organism: Trileptium ribeirensis (assembly GCA_030248225.1). NCBI lineage: Eukaryota > Metazoa > Nematoda > Enoplea > Enoplida > Thoracostomopsidae > Trileptium > Trileptium ribeirensis. Next base: position 88,521 of record JASANE010021574.1, read on the forward strand.
AACTCTATTTTCATGGGGCAGAGGGCGATTATTCCCACTGAGTCGCCCTACCCCACACTCCTGCTCTGCCCTCGGGGTCTCGCCGATTCCTCTGAGAGGTATCTAGCATCCCCGTGCGCGCAAGGCTCCTGGTTGCAAAGACAAAATGGGGGTTGGAGAAATTGGCAAAAATATAGGGAAAATTGGCAAAAATTGGTGAAAAAATGGCAAAAATTTAAAAAAATTTGAGTCCTAAAAATGTCAAAAAATTTATCCCACCTGAGGATCTTCTTCTCCACTCATCTTCTTCAGAGGAAGCCGAACACTCAAAGCACCTGCTATTTCTATGACTTCGGACTTCTCCCATGTATGATAAAAATTAGTTTATTGTCTTTTTGACCCATAAGATAGGGTCGGAGCTCTTCAACTAAAGGTCAAATCGTTATCACATCTTCGGTCAATTAATCCTGAAGGGTGTTACGATATAACGTTAGAGAAAAGAACAGCTTAGAGCGGGGGTTCGTGGGGAAGCAGTTCCATGACGTATGTTTAGATTTAGCGTATGGCCTATATAAGGACCTTAGCTTAGTTTAGGCTTAGGCTTAGCGTATCGAGAACGGCATGGCCCGTAGTTTATTCACGCCCCTCATGGGTTACTTTGTGCATAGTGTCTATCAAACAAAAAAATTGTCGAAATCCTTCCACCCGAAAATGAGGTACACCGACAGATGCCAAATGAAGTTTATATGATTCCCCACCCCAGCACCACAAGTGGAAACACCGCTAGCTTGGACTGTTCCGTCTTAAATAGAAATGTTGTCACTTATCGGAATTTACTGCACTATAATTTTTTACGAAAACCACCGTAACTAAACGGTGCTAAAAATTTATAGATTGCCCATAATGACAGTAGTTTAAATAGATGTAATTTACTTGTATTTCGTTAGATGTATACGTTTCCAAATAAAAATCAAGTCTTAGATCGGCTAGGAAAGTTGATATCTCGCCCAGAAAATTTTCTCAGGCAATCGCCACAAAGTCATCATTATTGGTTTATCCAAAAGCTCCACAATAAGAACTGTGAGTTTTTAATTTGGATCACAAATTGTAGCATACAACACGTTTTTAAATTTTATTTCAAAACATTTGTACACTGCATTAAAACTGAGATATTATCTGCCAATCTTACGTGAATCTAAGCAACTACTAACTTACAATTTAACAGTATGCTTCAGGAATCAAAGGCGACCGCGGACCACCCGGCAAGGATGGCTTGCCCGGACCTGTTGGTCCTCCAGGGCTTCCAGGCGAGCTGGGCTACCCGGGATCGCCCGGAGAACAAGGCGGGCCTGGCTTGCCTGGATTGCCAGGCCTCGACGGTCCACCTGGCCCACCTGGTAAGATTCCACCCGAAGGATTTATTGTTGTCCGCCATAGCCAGAACAAAGAAGTGCCTCAGTGTCCGCCGAATATGCGTTCCCTATGGACTGGATTTTCGTTGCTGTATTTAGAAGGAAACGAAAAATCTCATAATCAGGATTTAGGTGAGTTGTCTTAGGCTGCACCAACAAATTGTTACGTTTATCAGCGATGCCTTGGCGAAAATTTATTGGTCGTATCTTGTTACTTGGATTGGAAAAAATTTAATCTGGACTCTGTTTTAAATGGTTGATATCAGATATTGATACAAAATTATAGCAAGGATGCGTAAACGGTTTTCATTGCGATTTTCATATTCATTAAAATGCCTAAGTAATGCCACGCCTAACAGGAGTCTGTTAATTGATACTGAAACTGCTAAAGCGTAATTCGAACTAGAACCCGTGAATCAAAAATAATTTTTAAGTGTTTTTCGGTTTGGAGCCTTTTTGGAAACTGTAGCATTTTTCTCAATTGCTTCTTTATTCATTAATACATATATAAGTCGTTGAAGGTAGCTTGACACTTGACTCATCAATCTTCCTAACAAGAAGGTCATAATTCAGCTTTATTACTTCCTCTTATGTTTTCGACTTGGTTGACGCTCACCTTTGGCTCTGCTGGAATTGTACATGGTTATGTGTATATCCATGAACAGCAAATAATATCCTTATGAATCTTTACAAGCATGCACGAGGTATGAAGTATCAGGGGTGAGTAGCGGGCGCTTCGGGTAAGGGAGGCCTTCGGCCTCACCAGGGGGTCATCATCTGGTTCGCGGCAGCTGGGAGAGTGGGGAAGTTCATAGGGGATAAATTTTCGAAATTTTTTGTGACTCAGCATTTTTATAATTTTGAAAATTTTCCATCGACTTTTGCTAATCCCTCATTTTGCTAATTTCTCCCAACTATTCCGCGTGTCTGGCAGTACGGGAGTGGGTGATCCCGACACCTCCCAGGGGGATCGGCGATGCCTCAAGGTGGTCCGAGCCTCATGGTGATAATCCCCATGTTTTTCTTCCCCTATGACCATGCATGATTCTGTATCTTCCACTTTTGAGGAACGTTGTGATTGCTAACTCACTAGTGCCGTTACAGTTTTTCCTACCTGCCGAAGGAATAAAATGAATGCTTTCGAAATGTTTGGATTTTCATGAAACTGAGTCATCGATGCCTGGGTAGCCTCCAAATCATAATTTTGATAAGATCAGTTTCAACGTTCTTCATTTCAGAATTTTTATGATGCTTATGCTACATAACGAAACGCAGAAAATTTTGATTTGATTATTTTTAATAAACACAGTTTTGCATCGCCTGCGAACTGTTTCTCCTCAAGTGCCGAATGTTTCGTAAATGGCAGTTTTGTTTGCAGCGCAGGTGTTATGATTTCAGAGCTATGATTACTATGGCAGTGCAAAGTGAATTTGTGTTAGCTGGGAACAATATAAATTTGGAATATCGGTAATTATAGTTGAATGACTATAATACAAGCAGTAACCTGCATGTCGGCAATAATTTCTCAGTTTTGACATCTTCTAGTCCTTTCCAGTGCTGTCCAGGAAAAAAATTTGTGTTATTTGGATTTTAGTGCAGTGCGCAACATTCTGTTATTTTTCTTGGTTTTGTTTTTCTTTCTCTTTTCTTTCGCATTTGTGATGCTTGACCAAATAATACAAATACAAGCAATTTTCAAGGTTTGTAAATAACCTTAGCAATTATTGTTCGCATATTTATAATTGTAGGCGACACCGGCTCATATTTACAAATTTTTCTACGACTTCATTTTTTCCGCTACCGTAACAATGTGTAACGTGGAACGCGGGCTGCCCAACCCTTACCTGTCGGAACTCCACACCCCACGAATTATTAGCAGTTCAACAGGGGTGGGCTCAGAGCAGAAGAGAGTTGCCGCTCTCTGGTCCTAGTGTTCAAGAATAGGACCCCGTGCGAATAGGGCCTACGTTGCCTAGTGGATGATATAGGTCCACCGGGTGTGGCGACCCGTTCACCCAAATGAAGGGGAAGTGGGACACCTCTTTACACCCACATTGTCGGGTTTTGTAGCTGCCAAAATATCCGCAGCGCGCTCAGAGAGAATGATAAGACAGCACCGTTTGTTAGGTATATAACGTTCTAAGCGATGTTGGGTGAGATTTTCTATTGAAGGTTTAGATGTGGTTGCTAGTGAGTTTGTGATTGCATATGGTGGCTTAGAACGCAACGGGAGAACTGTAATTCGCACTTTTGGCTAAAAGCCAAGTCAGGTCTTAGCCCAACTTAACTTGAACGAAATGCGGAGGACTGTCAGCGAACGGGGCGGTCTTAGTCGAGAAAGAGCTCAACATTACTCTTACTAAGCACAAGAGAATGGCCACGAAGAACGCTATTTGTTTATCCTATGGGACGGCTTAATGTAGTATCTTTATGGCTGGTCAGGACCTAGCCCAACACAGCCAGATTTGCGATTCAATTTCCTAAAGGTTGTCTGAACAAAATGAAGTTGAGCCCATTCATTATTGTGGTATCTTATTATTGGACGGGGATGTGCGAATGCAGCGCTTTAAAACCCGACTACCATAATGTTCGCCTGCGTAACTGTTATAAACCGGAATTGGTGGGATGTCAGGTGTTGGGCAAACAGCGTGAAACGACACTTACCACCTTACTATAACACAACCTCACAATAGCTATCGATACCTTGAACTTTTTAGATAACTAATATTTTATCGCATATGGAGGCTCGGTATCGTTAGCAAACACGTGTTCTTCGGTGCTTTAAGGAAACGTTGATTAGACGAGAACAGTTTATTGCATAACCAAAAATGAACACAAGATAGAAATCAATGACAGTATCTACAAAACACGGCTACGCCGAGAAACATTACATTATGATACGCACAATACTCCAAAAGATTCGCAACGGGCAGTAAACCGAATAAAGCGCGAATCGCAGTTGTGTCCAAGAAATGATCAATATCAAGTGAGGCAAAGCACTAAGGCTTAAGAGTCGGTATCAAACCTATGGTATCATTTCGCACGCCACGCACGCCTTTCGCTCCCTACCACCTGTAAACAAGTCAAAAGAAAAGCGTCTATATACACACACGCTCGGCCCATCCTCGCACAGAGGGCGATGCCGGGAACCCAGTACGGCTCGCAGAAACTATAAAAATCGCTAGTAGACTAGCAAAACCTGTGTCGAAAAGGAGGTCTCCCTGCATCCCGCAGGGTCGAGTTTTACAAATGCAGCTACTCGATGCAAATCTAGCCTAACTAAACCATAATTAGAGTAAAAAGACTGAGCGGGATGCAGAACAATCAACGCAACGTGACTGAAGAGAAACCATTGCAAAGACGCAAGTAAATGAAACGACCTAACACTTACAAAACTGAGACCGCACTGAGCTCCTCTATGCGACTGCGCATCAGCTTTTATAGGCTGGTAACTCATATCTAAAGCCGGAAAATCGCCGGATATTCAATATCAGTTGGTAGTTGAAACAGTGGAACAGATAAGCGTTTTAGTCGGGCAGTATTTTATCTGTGTAAGTATATTTACCGAATTTTACAATTAGTAGTAGATAAGATAAGTGCTAACGAAATAAACAACCATAAGATAGGCAGAATCCTCAGTTGCCCACTGTTTTGATTGTAGTTGGTCGACGGTATTTGTTTAGCAGTGTAAGATATGAAGTACAAGTGCAAGTGCCTGGAGTCAAGTGCGCGTTAAGATAAGGCCACACAATTCTGAGTTAAAAATTTTCTATTTTAGATACACCAAAAAGGGAGAACTCCCAAGTAATGTGATTAAATAGGGCAATTGAGACGCTAGGTTCAAACCGATACAACGGAGGATCAAGTATACGCAGAATACTAAACAATTGTATAATAATATAACATGACACATAAAAGACCTGATTTTACACCGGCGCGCGGACCTGGAGCAGTGCAACCATGAACTGATGTCTGGACTGACAGATACGCAGCGATACTATAACGTAACGGTGGTGAGGGAAATCGTTTTCGCCTGGGACCGCTTTTCCTCACAAATGTTTTGTTCTGTGCAAAGCTAGATTTATGCGTTTCCCCAATTACCAGAGTGCCTCGTGCTAGATGTTTTGTAAACTTTAACAATTATTATCTATTTATGATTGCAGGCGACGCTGGCTCATGTTTACCAAAATTTTCAACGATGCCATTTTTATTCTGCGACTTTAACAATGTTTGCAACTACGCGTCACGAAACGACAAGAGCTACTGGCTGTCAACTACGGCGCCAATTCCGATGATGCCAGTAACTGAGCGCGAAATTGAGCCCTACATATCAAGGTATTTTTACTTATTTAAATATTAGGTAACATTTATAATGCTGAAAAAAATTTGTAACTGGGCATCCGGATATAAGATTCGGCAACTTATAATGTCAAAATTATGACCTGTGATTGTGATAACGTTATCGCTGGTCAATTTGTTCGTATAACATATATTTTATGCCAATTTTTGCTGCATATCGCGGAAATATGTGCTATACTTGAAAAAAATGTCGGTGAAACATCTTATGATGATGCACATTTCCAGCATTAAACAGGTATTCTTAGTGGAGGACTACATTACTGAAATGTCGCTATTGAAGATATCAAAATGTCGTTATTGAAAAATAACAAGGTGCCACCCGCTGGCGTAATTCTTTATTGATTTAATTGTGGGGTGGGGACGCCTATCTTATATCTGAGCTCCTGAATATGGTGATCGCAATTCTTTGCGAATGTACATACACAACGTACTATCGTTTTGAGCATTTTGTTGTTTTAATACAAATGCAGTTTGTAAAATTTGTAATTTGTAAAATGTCAATGATTTGTAGATTTTTGTAAAAACAAATTCTTTATGTACACCCGTTTGGATGTCTTCTAGTAATGCTATAGAGTTGGGTCTACTTGGTAAAATCGGATTCATTACTTATCAATTTTAGCTATTATGGAAGTTCCAAAGACTTGGATAATAAAAAGACAACGCTTGTTAATTTTATGTGCTTAAATGACAACTTAGCTAATATTGGAATCTATGTCATACATATCTTCGTTTCTTTAACCCAGTTAACGGGCAGAAGTTTGTATTTAGTTACTTAATTTGTTTAGGAACACCTACATATATAGCCATATATGCATAAAAGGAGTAGAGGGGTTACCCCCTAAGGCTCCGACCCACCCCCCGTTCCCCGACACATGGTCAATTAACCTCGACGGCGCCGAAGATATTTACGCGCCCAAGGTGCCACACCCTCGAACGACCTCTCTTGATATGCTTTCCCCTGGAAGACCGGCCTCCCCAGAGATCCAGGCTACCATCCTTGCACGTCGAACCTCAGCGTATGTATGTATGTAACATTGTTAACACGGATACATCTGATAGGAGCATATATTGAGGTGAAGTGTATTGGCGAACGAAACTTATGTGAAAAATTAGAGTGGTTCATTGCGATATTGCAGATGTGCGGTATGTGAAGCAAAAGCAAATATAATTGCCGTTCACTCTCAAACGGTTAGCGTTCCTGAATGCCCACGTGATTGGGAAGGCTTATGGATTGGATACAGTTTTGCAATGGTAGGTTCATATATTCTCTTGTTTTTAACCTAATTGCGATTCGCTACTTTGCCGAAATCTCTAGTGGTTTCAAAACCTTGTGGGTTTGTTACTGTTTTGCAATGATCAGTCCATTGTTATCAATAAACTGGTGTGCCTTGAGTAGGACGTGGTATGAAGCACACACTGTGCTCTATATATATACGTGTCAACGTTCTCCAGATGTGTCACAATATAAAATATGTAAAGAAACAAACTGAAACACGTGAGAGACACTATTGATTTGAGTCATTTCTTGTAACTATACAAGGAACCAACATTGCTAACCAATACTTAAGAATTGTGTTAAATTTTGATTCCTAGATATAGCAATATAATAGTGATTCCCTTGTCAGCATCTATAACCAAAACGAACTAACTTTAATTATCACAACACAAACTACTTGAAATCATACGGTAGCTAATTTATAATCACTATTTTTTGGCTTTGCAGTTACACATTTTGGTTATAAAGCATATAGGCTAACAGTTTCAAATTTGGCATTGTATTTTGGCCGTTAAGCATTTCAAGATTTCACATTTTATAAGTATTACGTGTTTTGTAGCACTAATGGTTTAGCTAAAACACCAACTGCTATCATCATATTTCAGCTCCTTTGTAGTTTAGTGCTTTCCAACGATTATGTAACCACGCATGTGCCTAACGGGCGCGAACTAGACCAACGGCTGTAACAAGTTTTAATTTAGAAAATGTTTTAAAATCAGGTGTAATTGGTTGAGAAAGAACCATACTCTTGTTTAGTATAACAATATCTATTGTAATTGAGCATTAGTTTCTGGGGCAACTATTGCTTAAATAAAAATTATCAGATCTCCGTAAAGTTTTTAAAGAACAATCCACAAGGATATGCTAATTTGAGTTTAACACAGCAAAAGATAAACCCTCTCACCGTTACAACATACTATTATGCGTTAATCCTTATTGGAAAAGTTATTATGGTCATAGCTTTGCGAAGCATTGCGGCACTTTGACAGAGTTCAATCTCGAGATTTCCCTCTTAAGTTCGAATTTTTACCATCGTTTTACGTTCGTTGTCTACTAGCTTCCACATTAGTCGTGCAAAAACGCTAGATTAGTACCTAATAAGAAACTCATTCATTTGTTTTATAAGACACGGACTGCATAATATGGCTTGTTCTGTGCTGGAGCAAAAGTACTGTTTTGTATTTACACAATTTTTCTCTACGCTAATAATACATAAGCGTCCGTAATCAGGTATAAACGCTACCGTTGTACCAATCACTTACTTTCAAACCGTCTAATGTGTATAAAATTAGGTGAGACGCCATGTCCAGAAATCGTGTTGTGCTGTCAAACACACTCTAAGCACGTACTAGATAGAGACATCATCAATATAGCAATGAGTAGCTGTTGTCTAATTTGTATTTTTTAGCATACCGCGGCCGGTGCCGAAGGCGGTGGTCAATCGTTAAGCTCAGCAGGATCTTGCCTTGAAGATTTCCGAACATCGCCGTTTATCGAATGTAACGGCGCTCGCGGAACTTGTCATTATTTTTCGAATAAATTTTCATTTTGGCTCACAACAGTCGACGATTCTCAACAGTTTATTGTACGTTTGGTTTTAGAATATTTTGACTTTTCTGACAGGAAAACTTGGTTTCACCCAGTCGATTCGCAAACCATCAAATTTGATAGCATCAATCACATTTTAAGAAAACGACGACACTTTGTATTTTCTTTTTTATAAATGGTAATAGATCAACGATTATCTGCGTTTAGAAAGTAATTACCATTGAGATTTAGGGATACTATGTCCTACCAAGAATTAATTACAGGGTTTAAAGTAAAAACTTCAGAAAAGAAGTAGCATTCAACACCAGATGTTTTACATAAGATGATTATGTTACTACCCTACGTTAGGATCACATAAATGTTTAACACAGCAAGTGGTGGTCTAATGCAGGACTAATCCTTGACAAATCTCCGTTCTAATCTCTCTCGGGAAACTACAATAACTACAGTGTGACACAGCTTTCTGGCGGTCTGAGCGGAGTAACGTAACTATACTTGGAAAGAACAGTGCAAGACGGGAGATCGATTGTGACAGAGTCTTCAATTAAATTTATGGTTTGCTTCTAAAATATGAGACTTTTGTTTTATTGTCATCATGTTGATCGCAAACATTGCCACAATACTTGGACGATACTGTTATTAGCTTATATGTTATATTGAATTGTGGTTTTTGTGTTTGTATAATACTTTAGCACAAAGCCTCTCATTGCATTATCGTTGCGTTACTGGTACTACTGTAATTTTCGTTTGTTTCAGATACCCGAAAGTCAAACTCTCAAAGCCGGTAGTCTCCGAACGCGAGTCTCCAGATGCCAGGTCTGCCAGAAACTGACGTAAAAGTAAACAAATCGTTAAGCTTATTACTTAATTCTATCTGTTATATATACTTGTAATAGAGTATCATACTGTCAGTGACACTGACATATTGGGTTTGTTAAGTTCATAGGCCTAGGTTTGCAATCAAATATTACACGGAAACGCTTCTTAATGCAACGCTTGCACTCATTTATGTCGTTGTATGACATAGCTAACAATTTAAGATGCAATATGCTTGAATCAGTAGAGCATCAGCGTTTGTAAATTTTTTAACTTTTCTTCAGTACCTATCGTATGCGATAGGAATCTGTGTTCTATTTCTAGCGCAACAGAACCTTAGATTTTTGGAACGCATCTAAATAAGCCTAATGTCTGTATATTAATTGTTTATCCAAGCCGTACCATTAAGAAAGGCTGTAGCTTTTTCAGTAAGGTAAACTGATAGCCAATATATGTTATGTTTACAGTTTTGTAGACGCAAAAGCGAACATTTACACTACAGCAGTACTGCGGGACATTTTAGCATAGGGGAGGGAGGCGCATTCACGCTTTATGGCAAACTTTTCTAGCTGTTAAGCAGATCGTTCTCACATTTTATGTGATTCCCTTGGACAAGTGAAATTGATTTCCGAAATCCAATATTGAGCCACCTTAGTCATGGTTAGTTTGATTTCAATAACTTGTCTACTTTATTGCTGTCGTACTGCCGAATTTTAGTGCTTTTATTATTAGTGTTTGTAATACTAATAGTTGTACAGTAAATAATGATAATGCGAACATGACATTACAAATAGCTTAATACTACTATATCCTGCTTTATCATATGACTGTAATGCGGGAACTCCGATATGATGTGTGTGCAGATATGGTAAAAAGCCAAGCATAAATATATTTCCCTCAGTTTTCACTCAATCGTTATTTCCGCTATTAAATTTTAATTGAATTAATTTAATTTGAATTTTACTAAGTCAAATGAAAATTGAATTTCCAAGAAATTATATATATAGTTATGACGGAACTCAATTTCAGTTTGCTTAGACTCCAATTTGAAATAACGTAACGACTCAGTTTAAACTCACATATGAAATCAAGTTGAGTTATTCTGCAAATTTAAATTGATTTCCTGCTGTCAATAACTAGAATTCTTTTTCAATTAATCTATAAATATTATTTTTAGTCAAGTCACGTTACAAATTTATTTTAGTGGTATTAAAATAGCTGCTGTAAATTGATAGTATTTGATTTCAGCTGAAGCTTTTACCACATCTATCCTTACATCTTATCATATTTCCCTCATAATATGCTATTTTTCTTAACTTTCTTTTTTCGCTGTATTGTTTCAGTAACAAGCTCGGTGTTCAACCTATTTTCTTTGATAATATCTATAATATTTAAATATTTTAATGTCATTACTACACATTATTTTGTTTGATGCGGTTTTAATTTATAGATATCTATTTCAAAGTTTGAGTGACTGTCAATTTCATTGGAATCTCTTCTTGTTTACTTAAAATTAAATTTGTCTGACATCGTTTTCTCGACACCTAAAATAAAATATAAAACAATCAATGATATAATGGTACGGATGACGATAATGAATTGATACTTTTGTACTAAATGCGTTCGTTCAGTTTGAATATCTGATAGAACAATTAGAGCAGCTCTAACTTTGAGCTGTACAGTAGATAGGTTTCAAACCAGATTAAATTGCTTGGCAATAATTTTGTAGTCAGAATGAGGTAGTTTAAATAATTTAGAGGATGTTCTATCAAAACTTAGCAACTGGGCCACTGGCACCATGCGATTTCCAGCAAAAGTATCCCTGAAGGGGTAATTAAAATGCAGATCATGTTGTTCTAGACGTACTTATCCTGAGCTAAGGTTTTTATATTAGACATACACTAAGCCTAAGCCTATGTCAAGGGGCTGCCGCCACATGAACCAACCGGTATAAGTTCTTTTTCTAAAGTTATAGCGTAACGGTCCTCAGGTTTACTTGGGCCCGATTGCCTATCAATAATTAAGCTAAGTTGCAATATACAGCCCCAAGCTGATAAAACGTCCGTTGGACACATTTATAAAATATTTATTATCCATAACTTTTGAAGAATATCGCCACTGTTATTTGATATTGAAAAATTTTAAATTTCGCAATAAACTTAAATCAATCAATATGCGGCCGTTGGAAATATATTTAATGGTTTTCAACTTCGGGCACTCTGGCACAATGAATGTGGTTCATATTTGTTATTTTTAATAAAACAACACTGGTTTTTATATACAAAAGTAGCTGTCATATTACAAGTCATTCTTTTTTATTATAAAAAGTGTTAATGTTCTTTCGTTAACAAATTAACTGCCATAATTTTAAATAAATTATATTGTTTTAATATAATTAGATTTTTTGTTAAAATTACACAATTTTATATATTTCGCAAAAATATTTTTAGCTTACAATTATGTATCAACACTGCCTGTTGTACTACTTTGTAATATTTCGTCCGCATTTGTTTTACTTATATGTCTTACAATTATTTGGTTACAAATACATTATATATACATATTTGGTTACGATAATTAATTATGTTTTATGATTGATGAATACTCTTAAGAAAACTCAGAATGATGAATCGTACTCGCTGCGTGATTTATTTTAAGCAGAAAATCATAAACTACACAATTCGTTGATGATGTTCCCCTAATTCGATCCGAAGTGATAGTGTATGCACAATTTTGTCACGTGTGAATCGAATAAACCACTGTGGAAAAATACAGACAACATGCTCTCAGTACACGGTAGGAGTAAAATTTGATTAGAGATAATGTCTTAAAAGCCAAGCAAAAAGTGTATTTTTCTTACAGTAATTGCATTTGTTACAGTTTGTCAATCCAATGCTGCGACACAACTCAATTTAATTAAGGGAATCCTTCAAGTGGCAAAAAGTATAAATCGGAACTAAGAGCATACATTACTGTCTCCCTTTATATTGGAGTATAAGATCAGTCGATGTGAGATTTACGTCTAGGCCGGATTGGCGCGATTGTTAAGCATGTGCTCTGCCACGTTTGTGTATCTTTAGAAACCACATGATAGCAGTTAGATATGTTATATAACAGTAGCGGGAGACTTATACAATTTGCAAGCTCGGAATACGCTGGCTACAACTCACAGTTTCAAAAAATCTGCAAATTTATGAAGGTTTGTCCTGCAAGTTATGAAGACATAGCTTTCCAAATTTGCATGCTATCGTCAGTTGCGTCAATTTTATTAGTACGGACCATGAGGCGTGTCGTCATTAATTGTGCCTTATTTTACTGTATTTTATATTTACTGTGCTATTATATAAACTCAACGACATTTACACTTCAGTTCAAAACGCATTTGCATGATTGTATTATGAAAACGGAAATTTTTTAGCCATGTGTACGACGTAGCGTCGATGTTTCCCTAAATCAGTTTTAAAGGCGATCTATACAGCATCTTTGCGAAAACGCTCAATGGCGGAAGGATCTGTATCAAAATTAATGAATTGGGCAAGGTCTTTTAATGGCGCCTTCACATGGTGTAATATTGGACCGCATTGCTTTTTCCTACTCCGAAAATCACATGTTGGACCGAATCATATAAGCATACGCTAACGGAAAGTTGATCACGTCAAAATCCATTAATTTTAGACTCTCAAGACGTAACGTTTTGGATTGTATTTATGGGGATTCGTGGGAACTGTTCATTTGCGGCAATGAGATTTGATTGCATTTCTGGCCTACACAGGTGCAATTATATCATTTTAAGGCTCTTTGTAGTTTACTGTTTGACGTAGGAACTATTAAACCTGACCGTATAAGAACGATATGCGTATTTATCGCATTTGATCGAAATCCTAGTGCAGTAAAAATTTTACTATAAACATGTTTTCGATGGCCAAATAAAAATTAAGTATTTAATATCTTGTTATTTTCTCACCCCAATTGGGCGCCCTCATATATTTACTTTGATCACTGTAGTCACAGGAGCAGCTGTGCGCAAAAGATATTTTTGGCAGTGAAATTTAGCAACGTCCACAGGAAATTTTATTCGCAGAATTGTTAATGCTGGAAAAGACAGCAATTGATGAGTACGTTTCAATGCCTCATCTTGTACCAATTATCTATAAACAACTTGCGTTTTAAATTTATATTTATTAAACGGAGTTTTGTCAAGATATTAATGCAACAGTATCTCTCCGGCATGAACGGAATCCAATTTGGTGTTGAGTTTTGCTAACGAAAACTTATAGCCATGACTGGCTGGAATTGAGTAGACTTTGTAGAGTAGTAAAAATTGCAACGTCCTTTGCCTATTAGCACGAGAATAAAAACTTCAGTTATTTTTGTCATTATAAACAATCTTCAATGTTTTGCATTTCGGTTCATGGATATTTTTGGTGCATTTGTTAGTTGCTCTATTAGTCCGTACAAATGGTGGTAGCACCGTAAATGTTCATTTTCTATTGTTTAACTGGAGTGACGTCCGAAATTTTATTTCGTTATGTTACCGTTTCATTCGTTGCTACTGCCGTCAGTTTCAAACCTTATCTTTACTCAATCATCGCTTGGGTAAATAATAGAAATAAGTTCATTAAGCACTTAGGCAATGCGGTTGCCACTTCTTAAATCTTACTCTAAGCGCAAGCATACGTTTACCGAATCATCGTTTAGGTTAATAATAGACGCTGTAAAGACTCAGAGATTTCTGTAACAGTAACATAAACCGATACGTGTACGTTTACGGTGTCATCATCCACAATATTTACATTTAATACTTTTCAATATATTATTAGCTTTGTAGTATTTCAAATTTACATTTTATTCGGTTGCGGCCAAACACGTTAACATTTTATGTACGGTTGAAGTAAAATTATGGTCTATAGAAAAATATTTGAAATGGGCGATCTTCCCCGACTCGAGTACATTTGAAATACGTTACTGAAATTTAAAAAAAATGCCTTGAAATTGTTTAAACTGAAAACAGCTGACACGATTAAAACATTGAGCCACTCGTTGCAGGCGTTGTAATTACATATTCGCAGTCAGAATTATATATTTAAGGTTTGGTCTAATGTCAGCCTTAGAAACCTTTAACTCCCGATATAGTTTATATACCGTGCTCTGTTTGGCAAATACAAACTCAAGCGTGCTGCACGATGCGAACCAAGGATATTTGTTTGTGAATTTGTAGTGACCTATCTCGGAGCTACTGGTCGCTAATCGAGTGAATATCAATGTGTAGTAGCTAGTACCAGTTCGGGCCTTAAGGGATCCCAGCTGCACCACTCTCAATATTCACGGTGGTGCCCGGACAACCCCGGCTTGCACGACTCCCCGGTGGACCCTAGTCAAACCGAAAGGAACCGCTTAGCTTAGCAGGCTGCCTGGGGGTTTACCAGGGTGTTCGGCCTGGCCCCTATGATGGCCCACGTGTCTAATGGTATGGAGGTCCCTCTGAGGGAGGGTCATCCCCTAAGCCTGCTCACAGGTAATAAGGCTGACCCGTCATTCCCTCTAATTTCGGTGACTGGGAGCGGAAGCGGCGTGAGACTCTGCACCAGGGATCCTTGAAACCTATGCGCCAAAGTTGATTATTAATATTACTGGGGTGAGGTGGCAAGGACTGCGAACGCGTGCCAGCCCAATGGAGCGGGGCGGGAAGAGGGCCTGCCTTGATCCGTAGGAAATGATTCGCTTAACTGGAATATGGCCATATTGAGATATGGATTGAAATCAGGATAACGATTTGAATGGCGGGCGGTGATGGGCGGCGGTACTACAATTCGGCGATCGCGAGTGTAGCTGGAGGCGGGCGGTGGGGAAAACGGCAGATACACACCGGACAGCGCCAAAGATTGGTTAGGGAGATCCATATATTTTGCAAAGAAAAGGATGATGCTTAGACCCAATCGAGCTTAGTTCTCCTAAGGGCGCGCTTGACTGGATCACATCTAATTCGCCTAGATCAAATGCACACTCCAACTGTTTACTTGTTCCCCTTTTTATTTCTTGGCACATCCAAGAATTCCTCCCAATCGGGAACACTCAATATAAAAATGTGCAATACAACATCTATATTATATATATAATACAAATTCCGGGCTCCCGCATGGAGCCCGCATTGCATGTACTCATAAAAATTTAAACGTGGCGTGAATTAGCCGTCTACTTTCAAATTTTCGATGACGGAAAACGATCCCCGAACTTCGATAGAGCTCTTTTAGAAGCACGGAGCCCACGACCCGAAATATTAATCGCTAACCATGAAATTTTGTAGTCCACAAATCCCTCGACCCAAAAGTGGGAGAACCAGTAACGAGTTTCAAATGCTCACAATCTAATTGGGATGACGAACTTGTATTCGGTGAGCTCCACTTGGGCTCTTTTAGAAACGCGGAACCCTCGGCCCAAAATTTGTCATTGTGATATGAGCCTTCAGTTTACCTCCACGTTGTTCCTATAAAATTTTTCTCCGTTCATAGTGCCAACTAAATTTTCCTTTAAATTGTCCTGTTCGAATCGTAGAAGCGTAGGCGCAGCACTTACGGGAGCGCGAGATATCCAACGGACGCCCCAGCACCCGCAAGGGCTGCCCCATTCCTATGCCTAAGCGAGGAAATTTCGGGAATTTTGAGAAATGCCTCAGCCGAGCCCCTTCCACGCGTCCGCAGTCGAAGGGTCCACCCGAGCTAAGCATGATCTTCCACATTTTTGATGCCCAAATTTTGTTCCGAGCGTGCGGCCTCACCAGTAAAATTTTCTTGCCGTTCAGACTATTAATCACTATTATCAGTAAACAAAAATTTTCTAGAGCCAAATGAAAACGAAACTGAACACTACGAAACGTACACCCACTGGGCGTCCACATCAGACACTACCCAGCGGGTGGGGAACCAGTCGAGTTCGGGGCCTCCCTCTTTGGTTGAAATTTGTCCCCACACTTTTAACCCAGCAACTTTTCGTCCCCACCGATGGAAGTGATCGTCCTCCACCTTTTCAACCGCGGAAGCTTAGGCACGGCACTTACGGAAGCGCGGGGCATCCAACGGACGCCCCAGCTTCCGCAAGGGCTGCGCTTTATCCTAAACTCAAGCGAAAATTTCAAACACTACGAAAGGCCCCGGGAGGACCTCTTCCACGCGACTGCAGGTCGAAGAGTCCACCCGGGCAAGAGAGACAAATAAACGAGAGAGAAAAGAAAAACTTAAAGCGTGCAAACCACGGCGACAACCGCCGTTAAAGTCTAAGCTTAAATTGCTCGACTGGTCCCAAATCGCCGAACGTGCTAGCTCTTTTATACTGGCATCGATCCCCCTCCTTCTTGTGCAGCTTTAACCCCTGATTTGGTTGGCGTCTTTAATTTTAAAATTTAAAATTGCTAATACAACAAGAGCTTATGTATGTACACGCACAGATAAAATAAAACAAAACTTAGCAACGAAACAACATATACCGCCGCTTTACCAACAACACTGTAACTATGTACGATAGCTCAGCCCCTGGTCATTTATAGCTATATAGACATATTGGCACGCACGTCGGCCAGCAGCGTAAACAATCTAAACCTCGCGCTGGCCGGCGCAAGAGAAATTTTCAGGCAAAATATAACGGCGCTCAGGGCGCTGTTTGCTCATAGGGATAACAGCACATTTTTGCCAATATCTCCGGATCTAGAAACAGTAGGCGGTCGGGGGCAGGACCACAATCATGCCCTGGCAGACCGGCTACTGATAAAAATTTAAAATTTAGTGTAGCTCCTATAAGAGGCCGTTTTAGGAGGAAAATATTCCAAATTTTGATGTTCCATTCGAGTTTAGGGGATCCTGACCGGACCCGTGGGGGTGGGCGGCCCCGGTTTTCAACCAAACAGTTAGGGGAGAACCCGATAGGTGTTCCAGGCTCCAAAAATCGGGGACTTTTAGTTATCTTGGATTCCCTTTTGGGCGCATAAAATCGGAGGCTTAAGCGCCTGTTTGGGGGTCCATGAGTAGTTAGGGGAAACGAATTTTCTGACCCGCCGGGACAATTTGACACCCCTAAAGAATCCTTTATGAGATTTAGCCGCCCCGTTCCCCCCAAAATTGAGTAAAAACCCCAAAGATCAACTTTTATCGTTACACCCTAAAATAGCGCCTTACCCGAAATTTGTTTTCTACAACCCGAAAATTTTAGTTAAATGACCGTGTATGAATTTTCTGCCCTCATCCTGCCAATCCTTGACTATATATAGATACATAATGCACAGTATAGGCACAGCAGATACCAAGTAATTTCCCGCAACTCTTCGGCGTATGCGCTGGGATCGGCCCAGGGCGACCAGTTTTCTTGTACCACCAAATATCCCTGTGACATCCGTTTGTCCCCGGCCTCTCCGAACGCACACCCGTTTTTCGCAACAATTATAACATCGCATAATATAATACTCGAAATATTTACAAACACAATACGGCATCAATATTTTCCCCAAGGATCGACCGGACACCCCTAACCGTTATCCTTGTCTTTCGTTTTCGGTGCCAAAATCATCCCGGGCACCTTCGGGCAGTGGAGTGTGACCTTACAAACACAATATAAATGAAATACAATTATTTATTTCAAAACCAATACGATACTGCACAGTTACGTAAATTCATACAGAGGTCATTCCACTGGTATCCGGCCGTCCATTCCTTTGAACCCTATAAGTTTCTTGTTGTACTTTAAGATTTATCACTTTCATAAAAATTGGGCTGGTACATCTCTTAAAATTTTTTTTGAATTTATTAGACTCCTCACTTAGTGTAAGAGTGTAAATCCAGCAGGAATATGAATTTGCGTGAAAATTTCGCCGTTAAATCCATAGATGCACAGCCCGTTATTTGTTTTAATTAAAATTTAAGAATGTTATAAGATTTTGGCTTAGAATTTAGAAAAATTTCCGAAGGTTTTAGAATAGTACGTGGAAACTTTAAGAAAATTTTTGGAGAATTTGTTAAAGTTTATAGAAAATTTGGCAGATTTCGCGAGTTTCCGTGAGGTTTGATGAATTTCGATAAATTTCAGTAAAAATTTCATAATTTTCAGGGTAGAAGGGCGACTTGGTTGTATGATATCCCATGTGCGCAAGAAAACGTCGCCCCTTCTCACTTATTTTCCGGAATTTTTGGAGTTTCCCTTATGGGCAAAACTGTAAAATTTGGTTTAAATTCGTGTGAAAATTTCCTGTTATGCTATTTCGCGTTATTCCTTCTATATACATTATCCTTCGTACAAATTACACATTTTTATATGAATTCCAAACATGTATATACACTTTAAGTGGCACGTACCTCCAAGAACTTGGTTGATATTATGGTTACCCCAAGGAAAGGGTCCGGGCTGCCAGGGTGCCTGATCCAGGAGTTCCCTTGAGAATCATGGAAATGCTTCACTATTGAATTGGTTCGTAATTTCGCTTGGGTATGAAATTCGGAAATTTTATTTCGAGGGCGATTTTATTTATTTATTGAACTTTGGTGTTAGGTTGATTTGGTTTAGGTTATTCGGTGTTGCTAGTGCTTCCTATTTCTCGAGTCTAGGACATCACTTTCTAGAAAGGTTTGTATCGCGCCTTGGCTACTTTCCGCTCGCTTCTGCTACTGCTCGCTGCCACTAGCTTTATTTAGGTCTCATTCGTAGCTTTCAGTTGACCCTCGCATTGACCTAACCGCTCGAAGTGCCATTCTCGCCTTACTTTTGCGAGTTCGATGTTGCCCTCAATGCGTTAGGCGTCCTAGCTCGGCGTCCATAACTAAACGGCTTACCCACTCACGCAAGTTCCGCCGGCAATAATGAGACACCATTGGCTCGTCAAAATGAGGCCTTCCCTGCCTTTCCATATGTGGCTGGTCCCGTTCCCACGCGTCCGCAGTGTGGAGCGCGACCGGCCAGGAAGGCATGTAAACGTTATGGAAAGTGTCATGCTGCCGTCGATGGTTGGCCATCAATTGCTTGAGTTCGACCATCCACGATAAAGCGTCCTGATTGGTGGCAGCCCATCGGTGTACTGGCGACGCAATGACGATAGCCGTAGTGGCTGCGACTCGACGGGAGAGTACGCCTAGGTGCCGTTTGAATTTGCGAAAGGCGGCGTTCGGCAAGGACGCGTGGACCTGCCTTGCGGTACACGTATTGGAACCCGCCGAGGATGACAATACAGCTGGTTTGTGGGGTTAAGATGGCGTTAGCTAACTGTAGCAATCGCACCAGTGTGGATCCGGGCCACCCGTTGACAATCCATTTGTTTTCGGTGGCCATCATAAGATCGGTAGCGCCAGGGCGTCTCCTACAACAATCGTCTTGGGCCAGCGGACGTGGCCGGTAGCACGGTAATCCCATACTTCCTCGAGTAATCTACTCATGACGTTGTGGCAGCGCGTCGGGGCTTCATGCTGCTGCAGCTGCTGATTGGTGCGCCCGACGTACCGAAAACTGTTCGTGGTGGCCTTCAACAGTTGTGGGTTGTCGGTGAACCGCAAAATCCGCGCATATTCCGGTATGGCGAATTTACTGAGCAGGATTGGCCGCGTGATATGCTCGAGCAGTGGCTTGAGACGGGCCTGGGTAACGCCGTCAATGAGCTCGTTTTGTAGGTTTTTCTCGAGCTCGCCTCTTGAGCTGCAGCGGGGTGCCGGTCATGAGTAGCAGTTCTCGGACAGCGTCGCTCAGTTCCATCAGCGATAGCACCTGTACTTGGTAGTGTTTCTCGACGGTTGACAAGGTGTTGCCGTCGTGCGCGAATGGGTCTGGTGCATCGTGCATATTCGATAATTCCGGCCATTCAGTACTGTGGGATAGAAATGTCACGTATGGCTTGGTTAAATCCACGCGGTAGGTCGGGCTCGCCGGAAGCTAGAATCAAGTCGATTCTGGTGGGGCGAATGGCCCGCTCACCGGTACGCGTCCGCTGGATCACCTCCGAGTCAGCTCAGCTTCGTCGCTGCGTCGGGATTGCAAGGTGCTGGCCATCTGTAAGAATAAAGTCAAATAGATATTTGGGCTGTCGTCACGTAGGATTGCTCTATTCCGCTAGTCGCTCGCTGGTTAGCTCTTTCTACTCTGCTCTACATACGCGTTGACTCGTAGCTGCTACTCTGTGCGTCTCCTTTACTTCCCCGAAACGGTCACTTCTTCCCCCTTTTCTCCTGTTTTGATTGGTACGGCCTTACTTTTGCCAGGACTCAGCTTGGTTAAACAGGTGAGCCTCACGCATGCGCCAAAACATGTCCGTGCGCCGGATCAGTTCTTCAGTCCAGTCACGCAATTGCGACCAGAATGGTGGAGAGACGACTGACTCGGTCCACCGCTGGCGCTCTTCGCCCCGATTAAATGGCCCTACCGCATCCCATGCTTCGACCCCACTCAGCGTGGTGGGTCAGCTTGGCATGATGACGCTCATGAGCGCCTGGTGTCCATCCACCATTCTGGTTCTCCGCTCGACTAGTTCATTGAACCAGGCTGTACTGTCGACCTTGAAGTCGTCTCAGTGTGGCGCCGGTGCGGTGATGACAACGGCCGAGTCTGTCCGGAGACGTTGTTCGAGAACCATTAGGTGGCGCTTGATCCGCTTGAGGTAGGCACCAGGTGAGAAGGCCTTATTCCTTATTCGGCAGGTGCCAGACGTCCCGGTAGCCGTCTAGGATTACAACGCAATCCGTTTGCGGCGTCAAGTATGCATTTGCCCAATGGATTAGCGATATCATATTGAGTTCGGGCAGCACAAAAGTTATCCGGTTGTGCTCGTCGGCCACATCCAGCAAGGGCAAGGCGCGCTTATCACCGACGACGATGGTCCTCGGACATCGCACGAAGCGGTCGCGGTGGAAGGACCGAATGTTGCACAGCAAATGGCCCAATACGTTGTGGTGCGCCGGTTGATCCGCACCACACTCGCTCCGGTGGACACCCGTGTTCCAAAAGTTGTCGAATGCGTCGTTTAGGGGCGGTTTGTGGCCCGAATCGGCAAACTCCTCCCAGTAGTCGAGCTCCTGGAATTTCGCACACAGCATTGGGCGCATTACGTGTGGGTGGTACGAGCGGAGCCACCGTCTAGTGTTTGCTGGCAGGGTGCGGAGGAGGGCTGCGCTGCGTAGTTTGACCTCCGTCGGCGACATCCGTTGGTCCAGCATGTTGGCGACCACGGTGACAAAACCCAACAATTCCAAGATTGTTAGGTAAAAATGTTCGGTGGCGCTACCGAGTTGGCGGCCGTTGTGTTTGAAGCCACCGTGCAGATAATGCTCTTTCGACAGCGTTGTCCGGTAGGAGCGTTTGAGTGCGACCGCATTCCAGAAGCGTGAGCTGCTCATGTGGCTTCGGGAAACGGTCGGATAACGATGTCCATCGCACACCGCGGGTGTGTGTAGCACTCCTTGTGCAATTCGGGGCGCACGAAGATCGTTGTGGCTGTAGCTTCGGCGCATCTATAATGGAGGAAGCACTGGTAAATTTACATGGTATGGATGAAAATTAGGTCTGCCTTAACTTTCATCCCTTTTTCTGGGTTTTGCGGGGAATTTGGGTTCTACCTCGGGGTACGTGCCGTTATGTCGACTAGTTTAGTTCACTTGCGGGTCCGACTCGTCGGACTCAGATTCCTCATGGGGTGGTGGTCGAGGTACGCGCTGTCTTGTACGGCGGGGTGCAGTTCTTGGCTAGAGGGGTAGCGTGGGAACGTGGTTGGTGGTAAAGTTCCGCCCGGAGAGCGTTCTCCTGTCAAAAGTGGTCTTGGGGTCAATATTGGTGCGCTAGTCATTGAGGTGGTGACGGTGGCGGATTGTGTGCGTGTGGCGGAAGCTAGTCTAGTTGAGGTTCCTGCTGTCTCGCTAATGGTTGTCCCTGGTTCCTAGAAAGCCACACGTCTGGGTCTGCGTAATGCGTCTCCTATTTCCTCGTCTGATGCGGCGCCATATGGCCTAAAGACCCGGTCTCTAGCCTGTCGATGCAAATGTTGCCTGGTTGGGGCCGTTGCATAGGTGGTACTGAGTCGTATTATTCCAGAGGAGGTTGTAGTGGCAGTGGTGCGTACCAATTCGGTAATAGTCACCGTGGATGGTCCCGGTTGTTCGGTGCTGGTAAACTGAATAGTTGAACCGCCTCGAGCCGATACAATTTGTTTCCTTTGGGTGGCCCGTCCGACAAAGGCTTTTCCTTGCTCGTCCGGCGGTGCTCGCGTGCGAGGAGGGGTACTTAGTGTCACTGCCCGCTCAGTTCCTCTTCGAGGTGCTGGTGTTTCACTACTTGATTCCGCTAGCGTGAATTCGCTAAATGAGTCAGAGGCTCCCGGTTGTGTGGTAGGCGTCTTAGAACCACTGCTTGATGTTCCTAGTCCTGCATGACCATGTCGCTCGGCAGAAGATGGTTCCTGTGAGGTTTGTCTGGTTAACTCGTCGTCTGCTTCGGCTGCTCTCACGTCCCCTGTCGTACCCTTTCCGGAGGTTTCCCACAAGTAACTGGACATTGGTGACCCTATGGATGGCTGAGTCATAGGCTCCTCACGAAAGAGCCACTGATGTGGAGACATAGGTCTGTCAGCGGCTGCTGGTGGAGCGCTGTAGGGACGTATGGTAGTATAATCTCCTATGGTTTGAGTTGACACTTCCATTGGTACTCGCAGTCGTGATGCCATGATATGTTCAGCTGGTCGCGATTGAAATAGTGTGTGGTCCTGCGCGGCGAGCATGATTGCGTAGCGTAGATCCCCTGAGGTGTATGGTCCCGGTACGACGATTCCCCCAGAAGCTCTACGTGGCGTGGTGGATAACGTGATGTCTGCTGGGTAGAAATGTTGTCCCTCGAGTATTCCGACACCTACAGTCGGTACACCGAATGGAACTTCCTCACTGGTAGCCACTATTCTTTCCATTGTGGTCACTGGCACCGTATGTTGTCCGTATTCTACCTGCGTGTCTCGGCTACCAGGTTCGGGTATGTATGAAAAGGCCTCCTGGCTAATAACCTGCTCTTGTGCTATTGGTGGCCAGGAAGGTTCTATTTCCCTATCCGGATCAGTCAGGGGAATCCGATTCCTGACCGTCTTCGGATTTTGGGGGTCGTAGTCGTCCGTCCGATACTCGATGTCTTCCATTGCCGCTTGTTCTTCCTCGATCTCAGCGTAGGTCCGACGGTATAAATTAGGGTCGTTAGGGTCACCCATTTCTATACTTTCAGTATCTGAACTATCACTGACTGCTGTTCTTACTGTGCGTACTGCTACCTCGTCTACCGGTTCTATTTCCGTGACAAAATCCTTATCAGCGATAATTGGTTGTGTTGGTTCATTCAAACCCCTTTCTAATATAGAAGCGTGTGCCTGAGCTAGCCAGTCCCCTACGTTAGGTACGGGATCTAGTGCCCTAAAACATGAAATGGTTCTATTGATGTGCACGACATGCGCCATGCCTTCTGGATTAGAATGCATTCTTACACGCATACATGGCGGGGTGATCCCTAGTATCTTGTACGGTCCACACCAACGAGGCGTGAGCTTTCTAGATGTTCCTGGGGTGGGATCGTGTCTATAAATCCAAACTAATTCTCCTGTATGATAGCGTGGTTCGCGAGCTCGCCTATCGTACCTTAGTCGATTTAATTCTTGAGCGGCTTTCATTGATTGGTAAGCACGCTCCCCAATAGAAGCTATCCAGCGCTGCGCGTTGGCCCTATAGGAATGTACTCCTGTGTATCCTGTGGCTGCACTATACGTGTCATATTCTCCGGGCAACCTAGGATAAAATCCATGAATTAGCAAAAAGGATGGGTATTTTGTTGCTGTGTGTACCGAAGAGTTATAGGCCATTATACAAAATGGTAGGGATACATCCCATGAGTGGTGATCATCCTGTGGTACGCTTACTCGTAACAAATATAGTAGCGTCCTATTGAATCTTTCAATTTCACCATTTGCCTGAGGGTGGTAAGCTAGACTCATGTGCCGAAATATTTGCATTTCCTGACACAGCTCTTCAAACATGTGCGCGGTGAAGGCGCCTCCTCTGTCGGAATATAGCTCCCTGGGAGCTCCATACCTATTGACTACCTCATATAGGAATATATGGGCGGCTGTGTGAACATCCTGGTGCCTCATTGGCACGGCTATTGTGAATTTTGTAAATTGATCTATAAATGCAATAATATAACGGTTACCTGCCTGAGACCGGACTTGGATATCGAGTATGTCCACAAAGACACGGTACATTGGTTGATTTGCCACCAGAACCCTACCCAATCCGGTGATTATCCGAGCAATTGGATCCTTTGCGGACTGGCATAGGGTGCATCGCCTGATCCATTGTTGTACGTGTTCGGACATACCCTTCCAATAATAAAATTGTTTCAGTTTAGCTATAAGCCGGTCACGACCAGGATGCCCTCCATATAAGGTATTATGTTCATGCTTGAGAATCTGCTGTACTAGCGTGATTGGGACGCATAATTTGTAATTTATGTCCCCTGGTTGCAGTGGATGCATGTATAGTATATTGGTATCCGCGGCTAATTCAAAATAGTGTGTCCTCATCTCTATTCGTAGCGCGCCCAATTCGGCCTTAGGCCGGGTTTTGTTGTATAGATACCACCAAATTGGACCCAATTCTGGGTCGTTTCGTTGGATATATGGTAAGAGCCGTACTAAATTAAAATCGGGGATATCTGAAAAGAATGTCAGATATATATTTTCATGAGTATCCTGGGCGTCCTCGATTCGGACGGTTGGCAGTATCTCGGTTTCGTAGTGCATCATTAATTTCATGAGCCTATCAAATTCTTGTTCAGTCAGCAGTGTGGTTACCCTTAAGCGTATGGTTTCTGATTCGGTGCGAAACGGTCTTTTAGGTCCTCGAGCCTGAGGTTTGCCTTCAGAACCCGAGATGGTGGTTGTACGCACTGGCATTATTGGAGTTTCTCCCGGATCCATCCTAGTTGGGATAGAACTTAGCGTGGCTGCTTGTTGGGTCAGCGTTGCCGGGGGTACTGTAGTTGCTTGTGTGTCAGCAACTAGTTGCGAGGGGATTGCTTCAGGGTTGGGTTGCCTCGGGGGAGCTATTGGGCTTCCGACTATAGGTGTTAGCGCGCCGGTTGCGAGCGGTGCTACTGTACGTGCGGGATACGGCAGGTGCGATTGGTCCCATGCTGCGCAATTTGTTGGAGGGCGAGGTCCAGTGGGTCGTCCTCGGCCCATCATAAGGACTTCGTATGTATCTCCTAGTTCCTCAACTGCAGACGGGTCGTACCTAGGATCGCGTGAGAGGGCATCTGCGTTGCCATTTTCCTTGCCTGGTCTGTATTACATCTCGAATCCCCCAAATTCGAGTAGTAGTTCGCTTCGCCATTGGGACAAGCGTGAGTTTCTGGGTGGTTTATCAAAAAGGGTTTTGAGTGGCTTGTGGTCGGTTTCAACGTGAAATTTGTGCCCTACGAGGTAATGCTTGAAATGTAACGCGGCCCACCTAATTGCGAGTGCTTCAGTTTCTATTGCGGGGTACCTGCGTTGATAATCAAGGAGGGTCTTGCTAGCGTACGCAATGAGTTTAATTCCTTGTTTGGTTTTCTGAGATATCACTGTACCCATGGCATATCCGGAAGCGTCCGTTGGCAGGATAAACGGCTGCGTGAAATCAGGGTGGATCAGGACGGGTTCATCTAACAGTGCTTGCTTCAGTTTCTTGAAAGCTTCCTCGCGCCTAGGGGTCCATTTGAATTCCGTATCCTTACGTGTAAATTCAGTCAATGGTTCGCATATATCCGAATAATTTTGGATGAATTTATGGTAATACCCTACAAGCCCTAAGAAACTTTGGAGTTGTTTCAACGTCTCCGGGCGTTTAAATTCTTCTATGGCTATTGCCTTTTCTGGGTCCAGTTTAACACCTTCGGTACTAATTATGTGCCCTAAGTATTTGAGGCTGCCTCGTCCGAAGTGACACTTTGAGTGTTTGAGCTTTAAATTCGCTCTGCGGAAACGATCGAAAACCCGAATCAAGTCTGCCAGGTGGGCCTCGAATGATGGTGAGAAAACTAGGATGTCATCGATGTATATTAGACATTTTTCCCACTCAAGTCCCTTCAAAATCATTGACATGAAACGCTGAAAGGCTCCGGGGGACTAATTTAGGCCGAACGGTAGGACGTTATACTCATACTGTCCGTGTACCGTCACAAAAGAGGTTTTATCTTTAGGTTCAGGGTCTAATGCACCATTTACGATAAAATGCGTGCCCCAGGGCCAAATTATGTCACGCGTCCAACTCAACTAGTTCGGGTGAACTATAGCTTGGCTGGACTACTATGGTACATTTTTAATGCTTAGCTAGTCTTAATGTGACAAACAGGGAGCTTAGGTAGGCTCTGCGTGACAAACGGACCGTCCGGCAGAACTGTCTATTGAAAAATTTTATTTAGTATTGTGCTTAGTGTAATAGCATTTGTTCTATAGTATTTTCACATTATTTCTAAATTATGTATTTGTTTTAATATATACAATTAACGTTTTAAGCTGTATGCCGCTTTTGGGTATTTCGATACGTATAATAAAACGTAACTAAATTTCCGCGGACTAAATAGGTTCTGGCTTAAGTTATAGAGCTCAGCTGAACGCTCCGTGACAAAAGCACAGTCCGGCTCGATACTCGATGACAAATGCATAGCCTAGCTAGGCTATTCAAAATTTTAATAGTCGAGCTGGACTGTATGCGTGACATAGTAGCTAGCTCATTTGAACGCGTGACATAATTAGGACCATGCGCACGCATCTTATTGTAAATGATGCATAATTCTAGCTGCCAAAATCCCTTATTTAGGTCCAAACTTGACATTAGTTTCGTGTTCCTGGGGCACCCTAGGACATCATCAATGCGTGGCAGTGGATTCGCGCCCTGTTCTGCTACTGTGTTGACCTTCCGAAAGTCGACACATAGTCGGAGGGAGCCATCGCTCTTTGTTACGTAGACTATTGGAGATCCCCAAGGTGAACTTGATGGAGCGATAAGGCCTGCGTCTAACATGCTGTTTAGCTCTTCCTTAAGTGGTTCGCACAAGGAATGCGCCAGCCTATATGGTGCTTGCTTAATTGGTTTTGCATCCCCGGTTTCTATGCGGTGTCGATGTTCGGTGTATCGTCCTAGGTCAAAATCACGGGTGCTGAATACGTCCGCATTTTCAGCAATTGCGGTTTTCAGTTGTTTTAATTCGAAGGGCGATAGCAGTGTCCTATCAAAATCTATTTCACTCAATACTGTTTGAGCCCGTTCGTGATCAATGGAGCGCTTGCCTGCCTCGATGTGTTCGATAACCCTCTCAGGGTGGGTAGTGATATGGTTTAGCTGTTTAGCCTCCTTATGTTCCTCGTATCGTATCAAATTTTGATTTCTATCCTTGAGGAATTGTATTGTTGGGTTGCTCCTGACCTCTATGTGCCCAATAGTTTGTCCTGAGTATATGGTGACCGGTGTGTTACCAAAATTGATTACTGCGATTGGTATGGTCCGCTGACTTGTAAGCACTAATGCGTGTGCCATTGCGATGTCAGTCATGTCAGGAGCGGGGACGAATAGAGCGGGTCCTACACCTGCGTCAGCAATTTCGGGGATAGCGTTGATAAACGTTTCTGTATTTGGTTCAATGGTGGTGAGCTTCCTGCACATCACTGCTATTAAGGGTGGGTCATAGCGTTCTAAGCCTGCGAAGGGTATTTTGGCTTCTTCCTCGTCTATGCCAATTTCTAAACAGCGCTCACGAAAATTTATGATGCACTTTGGCAGTTGCGACAAGAAATTTGTTCCTAAAATATAATGGTACGGGGCGGTTTGGGTAACAAAGAATTCCGTCTGCACCTTAATAGGTCCAATCGATAAAGGTACACTTATGCTGCCATCCAATGCTAATTCCTGCTTGGTGGCCGAAACTATCCGTGTCGAGTCGTCTGGGCGGGGCTGAAGGCCTAGCTTACTTACAAGATGTTGTGATACGATAGAGACGTCCGCGCCTGTATCGATCAACGTGAGGACTGGTGTCCGGTAGATGAAAGCGTTGATGAGCAACGGTGCGTCTATGTGGTGCATTGCATTGACTTGCCGATGGTAAGATACTGTAAGATGTCCCCTACGTTGAGCACGCTCGGATACTGCAAACAGTTCCGTAGGTCCACCAGCACAACGTCCTCGTCCTCATTGGGGGTATTTAGTCGAGCCGACCGACGAGGGCTCAGCGTTCGCAATTCCAGGTGTTCTGTGGAACCGGCTGGGGCTGAGACTGTTGGTTGAGTAGCGTCTGGTGTGCCGTACTCGTTCCCGGTCTTGATGTTCAATTCAAGTCTGCTTGAGTCCGTCTGACGGCATGGTCGTTGTCTCCACCAGCGCTGTAGGCGTCCTTTTATGCATTTCGGGCAGAAGCCCGCTTTCTTCCTAAAGTAAATTATTGCCCCTATGCCGAGAACTACTAGCACAACAAGCATCCAAAGGTAAGGAGCTACTCCCGTTATCGTAATGTACGGAAAGTCGATTACCTTCTTCAACTGCTCATCAGCTATCCGTTGGACCTGTAAGTTTGTAGCCTTGGCATGTTCTAATGAGCTCCAGGTGATAGGCCTGAGAGGAATATCTGGGAAGTCATGTATGGTGATGTTAGGTCCGACGTGAACGGTGACCTCCTGAGCGTCTAATGTACTAGCGAGCATTAGTGGTCCGACCACTAGTTAGGTGTATTTACTGTGAGACAGCCATAAGACTCCATTCCCTGGTATCCTAATGGTTTCTCCGCAAGTAACATGGCTGAGGTGCTTTTGCTTGGAGACCACGGCTTTGGGCTCGGCGGTTCGAATTAATATTTCTTGCGCTGTGGTGTGCACGTCGGTATGGTTGATCATTCGTCCGACCAATGCGCTGTTCTTGCATATGCGGCGTGTGTCATCTGGAGCGTCTTCGCCCATGATAATCGAGTCCAGACAACGTGACGAATGATCGGTGGCCAAAGCGTGAACTTCGCAAAAAGCAATACCAGGTCGCGTGTTGCATGCGCGCAAGTTCAGCACCTCATACCGTGCCTGTTCAACTGGCGTGGCGTATTCCGGCAGAGGTAGCCTCATATGTGCACTGCGCTCTGGTACGTTCCAACCAACGTTGTATATCCGAAAATAAGGTCGAACATCGTCCGACGTAACTAGTGGTACCCTTAAAATGAATGCGAACTTAAACGTGCCCAGGTCAATGTGCACTGGGTAAATTTGCCCAAATTGATAGGCTAGCGCTGGCTCGTGTACTAGTATGGTTTACAATATTCTCGGGTCCTTTTCGAATAGACGCTTTAGTGTCGCGGCATCCACCACCTTTGGTGATAGCTGCCCGCTCATCATGGCTTCCATGACGGCGTCAACTGAAGAACGCAGGCTAGTGCGAAACATATGGTTTACCAATTCGCGATGTACCTCTGTAACGTAGCGTTGTTCCTGGCACCGAACCTGTTCTATCATGCCAACCACTTCCTGCATCTCATGGTGCAAGAAGGAGTAAAGCTCCTCGTTACCGCGTGTTAATTTCAGGATCGCTCGCGAGTTGCTCTGGGCCACACTGTAAGTGTTTCGCATTTCCTTAGACGGTGCTTCCACATGTTTATTTAGGTCCTTTAGATGCACCGCACTTGTAAAGGCTACCCATACTCCTAAGAATCCTGTAACCACGCCAGCAGCTCCGGCTAGTGCAGCGAGATACCTTTTCTTACGGGCCTTAGGCTCTTCACAAAAATCGACGTTCGCTTCGCAATATTCGCGCATTAGAGCCATGTAATAGCTCGTGTCTAACACGCCTGGATATGTACTCCTTAACTCTCGCTCCAACTCTTGAATTTTACGTTGTAAGTCCGGCATGGTAGTACAATTCGGGTTGGGACAACAATTTCCCAGGCATGGTTTACCCCTTGGGTGTAGACACACCAGGCCATCCCGGTAGCTTGCCTGCTCGGTTGTAAGCCGTCCAGAGAAAATCGCAAAACAATCGGTAGAAACGTGGAACGCGAGGCTGTTATCACCAGACCCTGCGGTTCGATTAACGTCCCGACTTGTTGGTTAACCATGGCTCCTAAGCGTGCTGCCTGATCCGAAAATGGCGTGGCGATTGCCTGGGCTTGACCCAATTGTTGGACGACAAGCAGGAAAAGCATTATTCCCATAAATCTAATCCCTCGGCTCCACAATTCTGCAGCTGCTGCATATCGTCGGCTTAGTCTGTTTGAGAAGGGCCGTACCGACCTGGTCAGTATTGCTCGGCCATCCTCAGTTGCGTCAGCATACGGTTCGTCTTCGAGATCGTCGTTGTCCGGTAGTGAGTCGAGTTCGGAAACCACGTCGTCCGAGTCGAGCGTCGCAATAGCGGGCATGTTAAACTCGTCCTCGCTCATATCACTGGGCGCTGTACTCAACTCACTCTCGAGCTCCTCCTCGTCGATGGAAGTTATGTCCGCGTCCGGGTTGACAATCGAGCCTGCGTCCGTGTCGTCGTCTGGATCAGTTTGCCAGATATTTTGCGCAGGCTGGCGCAGCCACAACAATCTTAGGTAGGTCAGCTCCTCACGCTTTTGCTTACCATCCGCATCTCTAGTAAGAGCATTTGCCTTTAGGGCATATATGATGTGATCGATCGACAGCACCGGTGCAATGGGAACGGATTCGCCATATTCCGTAACGGGGTAGTCTAGCAAATACGGTGAGCTGGTCACAGTTTCTAACCATTCTAAGTTACCTTCCCTGTATGCGGTCAACTCAGAGGCTGTATGCAACCCATATGTACGACTTGGTTGGATGGAAATAGTTCCATTGCGTCGGACTATGCCATATTCGGCAGACAAATTCCCCGTATAGTCCCACTCGCCGTGATAGGTGACAAAAGTGCAGCCGCTGGTGGGCATAAAATTGGTGTTGTGTTGTCCCTCGCACGCCTAGCATGTCTGAAAGACCGGAACCTGAGAACGGTATATTTCAGTGATGGCCTCAGTAATGCTCATTGAGTTTAACACCCGGGGAACTAATTCCAATAAGCCTTCGAGGTGTCTCACCATGTTACTGCTAACATGTATCCCCGCCATAGTGTGCAAGAACGGAGATGCGAACCCTAACGGCCCGGACACAACGGCAGTGTCCCGCCGTCGCTCCAGTGGGGCCGTTCCAGCCGCTCGGGCCCTGAACAACTGATGAGCACGACATATCCGCTCTGACACAGCTATGACTCTCTGATAAAATAAGGCCCTAGCGAGTACCTGTTCTCTTCCTGGGCGTAGGCGAGGGGTATGAATGAATAGCGGGGCACTTTCCCAAGTCCCAAGGTTATAATTGTGGGTGCGAATTCGGACTCCGGACCCAGTAGTATCAAACGTTCCTCGTTGGGCAATCCCTGCAGTGTTATGGCCTCTACCTTTTCTTCGGCAGGACCCTTAGAAAATATTATTCTCAGTGCTGAGTCAAGACTGTGTTGTTTGTTAGCTTGCATGTTTAAATGGCGCGGGGCCCATTCAGGTGTTGCTATGTGATCGCACGTAAGTTCGGTGGTGGGGTTCGCGTCATTGGGCTCCCAAATCGGTCTAATCCGCAATGATCTAGGCGTAGCTAGCGTTTGTTCAATTCATCAGGTTGACCGGCAATCCGGTCCTTCCATATCCAATTTGTTTCACTACCTCTCTACTTAATTAACAGGTTATTGTCTCGGGTTGTGTTGCTGTTTGTTCCACTATCCGGTTGCTTGTTCGGCGGTTTGTGTCCAATTCAGGTACCATAGGTATCACAATCACAATATTCGAGCTTATATGGGCAATTATTGGCTCCATTGATGCAGTGTTAGGTTCTACTTGTTCCCTTGCTTTCAATACCTTATCCTCACCATTCAAGATTAGACTCCTTGTTGCTCGACTACCATGATCACATACACCAGGAATATTTTCGGCACTCGGCAGAATTTTGTCTCCATATGGCTCGGAACCCTTTTCACTCACGAGCGGCACAGCTTCTCTTCCCGGTTCTACACACACACTGGAGGCATCGGTTCCGGCCGACTCAGATTCAAACGCACACATGTTCACCTGCCGGTTGGATTGACTATGCCACGACAGACTCAGACCGCAGTCTCCGACCTGGTCAGATCCCACGGCCCCTACACTTAGGGATCGGGCTCTACACGAGTTTGATCCTACATTTAAATTACAATTTTGAACGGAGCTCGGGCCATTGGGACGGCTCACTTCCCAACGCCTCCCTTCTCCTGGCCAGTGTCCTCTACGGTCTTCCCCGGCCTCTAAAGATTCTAGGGTACACATACGCTCTCGAGTTTTGACCGGAGTTAGGACAATCGGGCTGACCCGTTTCCCGAAGGTCTCCATTGCACCTGACCAGTGTCCTTTACGGTCTTCCCCGGTCGGTTGAAACGCTACAGGGGCCTCACACGGCCGCTCTAAATTGGTGGGAGCCAGTTTAGTATCGGATGCATCCACTCGGTTAAGTTGATTTAGTTCCTTACGTTCTCGGTTCCCTTCCGCTTACTTGGTACTCCATTCCATCCGCTAGGTTCCGCTAGGTTAAGTTCCGCTAGTCCATTAGGTTCCTTTGAGTCCACTAGTTCCTCCGCAGGTTCTTCTGGTTCCGCTGCACATATACAATTTTGAATAAGCCTGTGAAAATTCGCGGGTTCACCAGGTTGTGCCGTGCCGGCGTTAGATCCATCGCCTGACACGCGACCCCTATTAATCGGCCCCCGAAGTCCGAACGGCGTCTCTCTAGGTTCCAATCCATTAGGTTCGTTAGGTTCTCTATCCATAAGTTCCTTAGATTTCACTTCCATAAGTCCATTAGGTTTCCTCTGATATGCAGCCGCCTGAGATGGGTTACACGTGTCAGCTTTTGGGTCATTGCTAGACACGGATGTCCTATTAATCGGTCCCCGAAGTCCGAACGGCCATCTTCCATATTTCTCACTCGGCATATCAGGTACATTAGGTTCCTTTGGTTTCCTTAAATGTCCAGATCCTCCTCCCCTCTCACTCCTCTCGGTATCTCGGTTTCCATCGCTTAGCGCTGACTCCATTTTGGGATATACACATAAGTCGGTTGGCCAACCATTACTCACAGGGTTACGAGTCACACCCTGCGCGCCAGGGGTCGGAGACAATGAAGCCGAGCGCCGTTCCATTTTATAGTTAATTTGTTCCTTACTACGCCCTACTTCTACTGTGCTGGTTGGTTCGTTTTCAATTGCGTTGCATTCCCCATTGTCGCCCCACGACCTGTTCGCTTGCGGCAATATTCGTGCTGGTGTTCTGTTCGTTTGCAATAGGTACCGATGATATGGTGTTGGTTCGGGTTCAAATTCGCCTTGACCTTCATTTTCCGATTCAAGGTTTAGGCTATCATAGGTGGGTATTGTGCTGTCTCTAGCGATCATTGCGTTAATTTGTGCCGATCGGGCACTCAAACCAGCTCCCGCGCGTTCCTCTAAGGTCGACATTTCCTGTCGCATGACATCTAGACGATGCGCGAGCTCGGGGTCAGCTGCTCGAGTTACTGACATAACTCCTGCGTTGCGGCGTCCCGATTGGTCATTTTGACTCATGGGCGCCTGCGTAGGCCTTGCTCGAGGGACTACTCCTACTTGACTAGCGTTGTTCCAGTCGTTGCAAGGTGTGCGCGGGCGGAATGGTGCTGCTTCAGCTGACAGTGGTTGCGATGGGCCTGTGTAACGCGAGCTAGGTGCGACATTATAATTATGGTGCCAATATTGTTAGGTCCGTTAGTATCGCGGCCACGCGATCGGTTGTAATGCTCAGTCCGGCCGTACCTTCCGTATGTATTCGGAGCAGGTTCAAGGCGGTAATATCCTTGCTGCCCACCTACGGGTCCTCGCTGTTGATTCCATTCATCGCGTCGTGAGGATCGGCCTGTTCCTCGGTGTTCAATTACTCGGTAACGGGGACGATTGCTGTACTGCGGGGGTGCACTAGGATAATCGTTAACGGGTGCGTGTGCATTCGACATATAGCCTGGGGCCGTGTAGGATTCATTTAGGAGTGGGTCGTACATATCGGTTCGGTAGTACGGGCATTCCCGTGCAAAATGTCCTATGCAACCGCATCGAAAGCATTGGTTACCTATAGGTGCTGCTGGAATAGCGTTAGCGCCGGCTGCCGGGGTCACACTCTGCATCATCGCGTTCAGCTGGTGCTGTTCGGTGCGTTTATCTAACAGGTCAATAAGCCGGGCAATGGTAGCATCGCTACTGGCTGCAGTGCGCTTATTCTCATCTAGAGCTTCGCGGATTTGATCTACCAGTTGGGTATTCTCACCTCCCTGTGACATGCAGTTTACTGTTTTGGACCGGCTGCTTTTGCGAACCGGTATCCCTATTACCTCTTTCTGGGATGCTAGAATGGCGTCCTCCTTATATTTGAGCTTGTCCATCATGTGCTTAAAAGACGGGTATGTCTTTCCTATTACGCCAGATTTAAGTTCCCGTCGTAGTCCTTGTAGGAGGAACTTCTGTAATAGTGCATCGTGTTGTTCACCTTCGACCTCCGGGAACGCTTGTCCACGAGGTTTTGCAAGTCGAGTCCGTACAGGGCAACTGATTCGCGTTCCCCTTGCACTCGCATGCGTAGCGTTATTAAAGCGTCCTCGTCGCATTGTGATGACGAATATATGAAGCCCATATTATAGCAAAGGGCCTCATAGGTTTGCTTTTGGCAGCCGGGGAAGCTTTCGTATATTTTGAGGGCTTCACTTTTCAATACGTTTGGAAAACAGATTAGTTTCTGGTCCAGAGTCCACCCGTTTGCGTCGGTCAGGTTGTCGTAAGTAGCCAGCCAGGCTTCAAAGTCCTGTCTGTCGGCTCCTGAAAATGGGGGAATATCCCGTAGTTGAATTATGGGAGCCGTCGTTGTTCGTTGCGTCAACTGCTGCAGAATTGCAACTAGAGGGTCTCCGGAAACGACGGGACTAGGTCCATTTGTACTACGAGCCGTAGTGGCAGTGCCACTTCCTACATTGGTTGTTCCCGCTGCGCTGCCTATTGGTGTCCTATTCGCGCTCGCTGGTAATGACATTTTTATTCCGAATTTGATTATTAATCCCTAGTTGGTTCAGTTTGTGTGGCGTCCGTGGTCCTAGTCTGACGTGGATACGGATGATATGATATATACTTTTTCTATATATGTTTACTTTACCGCGGAATTTTCTACTGTTGAGCAAAACTTCAGTTCATTAAAATACTAGTGTACTTACTCCTTAAGTATGCGGCTAGCTGTGTAAATTTTTCGCTTCGCTTCAAATTACAATGTCCTTTACGGTTGAGCTTATCACCTATGGCCTGTATAATTTCACTCAATTCGGGGCTTGGTGGTTGTGCCGAACCGTGCAAAGTTAGTGGGTTATGTGTGGTTTCACACTAGAGACAGATTAAACTAGTATTTTCAATTGGTCTAAAAGTACTGTCTGCTACGTTACCAGAAAGATAACGACGACGGCTTGTACCACTAAAGAGCGATGTAGGTCGTGCCAACTGAGCTATTATTTCAACAGACTGTTCTAAACTTCACTAATAGTTACCAAAACTCACTTGGGTCCCGATTTGGAAGTACTTGCGGCAGAACAAAGCACAATTATCAACTTCAGCCCTCCACTTTCAACCCAATCTCCCCTATCAGAACGTCAACATCTGTTACATAAAACATGGCAAAGTAACAAAATATAATATAAACAAGCAGAGTTACTACACTGACCATTTATAAATGTTTCTGATTAGCTTGAATGTTCGTCACGACGTCGATGCGAGTCGTCCTGGGAACGATGGTACGGTGATTGCGAGGTAGCTATTGTTCGAAACCACTTCCGGTTGTTGTTACGGCGCTTGGGAAAATGTCGACGTTGTAGCTTGGGCCAGCGGCACGCGATAATTATATCCGACTGGTTCAAACTGATGTCAATTACGCTAAACGTTTGTAGTAAGTTGGGTGGTGCTGCACCAATATGGATTGACAACCGAGAGCCAACGATGCACGCTGTAACGGATAACTTGATGTAGCAGTTACACCGTTTTCAAGCGATAGAATGCGTTCGGTGCATGGCCAGCGATTAGTTCAGTCAAACAATATAGTCCCGGTTCCTCACACCGGACACTCGC
This sequence comes from Trileptium ribeirensis, assembly GCA_030248225.1. Lineage (NCBI taxonomy): Eukaryota > Metazoa > Nematoda > Enoplea > Enoplida > Thoracostomopsidae > Trileptium > Trileptium ribeirensis. Next base: position 125,096 of record JASANE010021574.1, read on the forward strand.
TTACGCAGTCAATAGTTCACTCCACCACGATTTAATCGATATTGATGAGGCAAGGCGATAATACTGCAATTTAGTCAGCGTATTCAACGATATGTCTGAAACACTAACAGCTAAACCCTTAGAGTTAGTTTGGATCGCCACAAACAACCACCCTACCTCCGAAAACACAATCAATTGAGTCGACCTATAGCAAGCAACGTCACTTCTGGGCCTTTGCGGCTTCTATTGCAGTTCGCAGAATATGCGCCCAGTCCGTGCAATCCGAGAGCAGGTAACGTCTGGCGGTGCTGTAATCCTGACATCGAACCAGTTAGCCAAGCGGTCAAATATACCCTACTACAATTTTTAGTCAACGCTACGTCCTCCCAGACTGCACGGGCCCGACACAACACTTCACCATTCATGTTATAACTAATGTAAGCACTTAGAACACATACAATGATATAATTTTCAATACGATTTGGGTGCGTACGGAGGATAGCACTAGCATAAGTGGATAGTCCCAATCCTGGATGAGAGAGGTCCGAGCCGTATTAATTTAAAAGTCTTGTTCCGAAAATTTAGTAACGCCTCACGGCGTGGCCCCCACATTATGTACTAGCTAGGACCAGTTCTGGCCCTAAAGGATCCCAGCTGCACAACTCTCAATATTCACGGTGGTGTCCGGACAACCCCGGCTTGCACGATTCCCCGGTGGACCCTAGTCAGACCGAAAGGAACCGCTTAACTTAGCAGGCTGCCGGCGGATTTACCAGGGTGTTCGGCCTGGCCCCTATGATGGCCCACGTGTCTAATGGTATGGAGATCTTCCTGAGGGAGGGTCATCCCCTAAGCCTGCTCACAGGTAATAAGGCTGACCCGTCATTCCCTCTAATTTCGGTGACTGGGAGCGGAAGCGGCGTGCAACTCTGCACCAGGGATCCTTGAAACCTATGCGCCAAAGTTGATTATTAATATTACTGGGGTGAGGTGGGAAGGACTGCGAACGCGTGCTAGCCCAATAGAGCGGGGCGGGAACGGGGCCTGCCTTGATCCGTAGGTATTGATTCGCTTAATTAGAATATGGCCATGTTGAGATATGGTTTGAAATCGGGATAACGATTTGAATGGTGGGCGGTGATGGGCGGCGGTACTACAATTCGGCGACCGCAAGTGTAGCTGGAGGCGGGCGGTGTGGAAAACGGCAGATACACACCGGACAGCGCCAAAGATTGGTTAGGGAGATCCATATATTTTGGAAAGAAAAGGATGATGCTTAGACCCAATCGAGCTTAATTCTCCTAAGGGCGCGCTTGACTGGATCACATCTAATTCGCCTAGATCAAATGCACACTCCAACTGTTTACTTATTCCCCTTTTTATTTCTTGGCACATCCAAGAATTCTTCCCAATCGGGAACACTAATATAAAAATGTGCAATACAACATCCACATTATATATATAATACAAATTCCGGGCTCCCGCATGGAGCCCGCATCGCACGTGCTCATAAAAATTTAAACGTGGCGTGAATTAGCCGTCTACTTTCAAATTTTCGATGACGGAAAACGATCCCCGATCTCCGATAGAGCTCTTTTAGAAGCACGGAACCCACGACCCGAAATATTAATCGCTAACCATGAAATTTTGTAGTCCACAAACCCCTCGACCCAAAAGTGAGAGAGCCAGTAACGAGTTTCAAAAGCTGACAATCTAATTGGGATGACGAACTTGTATTGGGTGAGCTCCACTTGGGCTCTTTTAGAAACGCGGAACCCTCAGCCCAAAATTTGTCATTGTGATATAAGCCTTCAGTTTACTTCCACGCTGTTCCTATAAAATTTTTCTCCGTTCGTAGTACCAATTAAATTTTCCTTTAAATTGTCCTGTTCGAATCGTAGAAGCGTAGGCACAGCACTTACGGGAGCGCGAGATATCCAACGGACACCCCAGCACCCGCAAGGGCTGCCCATTCCTATGCCTAAGCGAGAAAATTTCGGGAATTTTGAGAAATGCCTCAGGCGGGCCCCTTCCATGCGTCCGCTGTCGAAGGGTCCACCCGAGCTAAGCATGATCTTCCAGATTTTTGATGCTCAAATTTTGTTCCGAGCGTGCGGCCTCACCAGTAAAATTTTCTAACCGTTCAGACTATTAATCACTATTACCAGTAAACAAACATTTTCTAGAGCCAAATGAAAACGAAACTGAACACTACGAAACAGTACACCCACTGGGCGTCCACATCAGACACTACCCAGTGCGTGGGGAACCAGTCGAGTTCGGGGCCTCCCTCTTTGGTTGAAATTTGTCCCCACACTTTTAACCCAGCAACTTTTCGTCCCCACCGATTTTTTTCAATCGCGGAAGCGTAGGCACTGCACTTACGGAAGCGCGGGGCATCCAACGGACGCCCCAGCTTCCGCAAGGGCTGCCCTTTATCCTAAACTCAAGCGAAAATTTCAAACACTGCGAAAGGCCCGGACGGACCTCTTCCACGCGTCTGCAGGTGGAAGAGTGCACCCGGGCAAGAGAGACAAACAAACGAGAGAGAAAAGAAAAACTTAAAGCGTGCAAACCACGGCGACAACCGCCGTTAAACTCTAAGCTTAAATTGCTCGACTGGTCCCAAATCGCCGAACGTGCTAGCTCTTTTATACTGGCATCGATCCCCCTCCTTCTTGTGCAGCTTTAACCCCTGATTTGGTTGGCGTCTTTAATTTTAAAATTTAAAATTGCTAATACAACAAGAGCTTATGTATGTACACGCACAGATAAAATAAAACAAAACTTAGCAACGAAACAACATACACCGCCGCTGTACCAACAACACTGTACTATAGCGATGTACGATAGCTCAGCCCCTGGTCATTTATAGCTATATAGACATATTGGCACGCACGTCGGCCAGCAGCGTAAACAACTTAAACCTCGCGCTGGCAGGCGCAAGAGAAATTTTCAGGCAAAATATAAGGGCGCTCAGGGCGCCGTTTGCTCATAGGGATAACGGCACATGTTTGCCAATATCTCCGGATCTAGAAACAGTAGGCGGTCGGGGGCAGGACCAGAATCATGCCCTGTCAGACCGACTACTGATAAAAATTTAAAATTTAGTGTAGCTCCTATAACAGGCTCGTTGGAGGCCGTTTTAGGAGGAAAATATTCCAAATTTTGATGTCCCATTCGAGTTTAGGGGATCCTGACCGGACCCGAGGGGGTGGGCGGCCCCGGTTTTCGACCAAAGAGTTAGGGGAGAACCCGATAGGTGTCCCAGGCTCCAAAAATCGGGGACTTTTAGTTATCTTGGATGACCTTTTTGGCGTATAAAATCGGAGGCTTAAGCGCCTGTTTGGGGGTCCATGAGTAGTTAGGGGAAACGAATTTTCTCACCCGCCGGGACAATTTGACACCCCTAAAGAATTTTTTATGAGATTTAGCCGCCCCCGTTCCCCCAAAATTGAGTAAAAACCACTAAAAATCAACTTTTATCGTTACACTCTAAAATAGCACCTTACCCGAAATTTGTTTTCTACAACCCGATAACTTTGGTTAAATGAGCGTGTATGAATTTTCTGCCCTCATCCTGCCAATCCTTGACTATATATATAAATACATAATGCACAGTATAGGCACAGCAGATACCAAGTAATTTCCCGCAACTCTTCGGCGTATGCGCTGGGATCGGCCCAGGGCGACCAGTTTTCTTGTACCACCAAAAATCCCTGTGACATCCGTTGGTCCCCGGCCTCTCCGAACGCACACCCGTTCTTCGCAACAATTATAACATCGCATAATATAATACTCGAAATATTTACAAACACAATACGGCATCAATATTTTCCCTAAGGATCGACCGGACACCCCTAACCGCTATCCTTGTCTTCCGTTTTCGGCGCCAAAATCATCCCGGGCACCTTCGGGCAGTGGAGTGTGACCTTACAAACACAATATAAATGAAATACAATTGTTTATTTCAAAACCAATACGATACTGCACAGTTACGTAAATTCATAAAGAGGTCCATTCCACTGGTATCCGGCCGTCCATTCCTTCGATCCCTATAAGTTTCTTGTTGTACTTTAAGATTTATCACTTTCATAAAAATTGGGCTGGTACAAATGTACGCGTCAACAGGCACCACACGAGAAACTCAGTTATTAAAATGCGACGCAATATGTACTATCGCCAATTGGCAGCGTTGTGAAAGAAAGAGTAGTTAAGGCTGAAATAACTAAGGTCATGCAATAATGTAGCAAATATAATTGATTTTTCTGAAATGTAGCAAAGCTGCTGACACGTTGAAAGTTTAAATAAGTTGAATGTATAGCATGCATTTAATGCCATCTCAAATACTATATTGTCCCCAGATTATTGTAAATCCGGTACACTAGAATTTCACTTACTTTTCCCAGGTTTTTGTATAGTTATCCATTTTAAATATTCAAAATCTATGAACGTGCAGCTGTATCTTCAATATAAAATGATTATAATAATAATTATAATCATACTGATAAAAATAAATTATAATAATCATAATATTGTTTATTTAATAACGGAAGGTTAACTGTCAACTTCATAAAATTGTAGCATAATTGTGTTGATATTTCAAGACTACAAGCAGTATACGAAAATCGAACGTGAATACAAGTCATCAGTATCCAGGAGCTGTCCTTGGTGGCGCACAGTGATTGCATGATCCTGATGATCCTTTGCTTCCTGCTTGTCCTGACGACCCGTCTCTTCCCGGTGTACCTGGCCGGCCGTTAGGACCCGAATTTCCTCCTACGTGAGCACCCACAGGACCTTTGTTTCCTTCTTTTCCTGGCATTCCGTCCTTGCCACGCTTTCCAGGTTTGCCAGGACTTCCTGTCTGGCCAGGGTAACCTTCTTCCACGTACACAGATCCAGGTCTTCCTGGCTTGCCAGCTGCTCCTTGTTGTCCAGGTGGCCCAGGTAGACCACTTGAGCCAGGTTTTCCGCGTTCTCCGACTATTGGCTCATTGTGCTCCAACGCGTCTTCGCCTGGATCGCCTGTGAAACAGAATATTAGCTAAAATTTGAAATAAATATAGTAAACTACTCTCAAATATTCTGAAATTGTATGTCCATTTGGTTTCAAGTACTATATTCAAGCAAAGAGTTAAACAAAGCTATAAGTAAGCAAATATCGTTCTTACATAGTATTACGTCACATGCCATTTCTAGTCTCACTGGATCTATGTTCATCCGCCCAAACCGTGTAACAGATTATAGAATTCGTACACGAATCGGTAAGTATGCGATGAGAGGTCCATGTCACCTTTAGAGGCTTCTAAATCGTCCCAGGGCAGTGTGTTTATGTACTTATCTGTGTCTCTGTAAACAACCTAAGTTTTTTGAGAAACTTTTAACAGGGTCTAAAATTAACTCAAAAACATGCTTCTAGAAAGCCGTGGACCAGTGCAGTATGATTGGGGTACTGTTACGTGTTTTGTAATTAGCATAATAATTGTCATATAGTTATATCATTATCGTATGATCACGCTCATACCGTAGACCGGGCCAAAATTTTTATATGATCCTGAAAAATACAGGAAAGTCCAGCTAAATGGAATGAAAAGAGTCTATTCGGCTCAGGTGCGGTACCAGCCTGAGTTAATCGGGTGCGTTAATTGTGTGTAGAATTAAAGTTAAATGAATTGGTATATCTTGTATCATCAGTCTTGTGCGTGCTCAAAGGTGCGGATGAATAACTAATTAAAATCACGTATGGAAATCACGCTTTTGGTTTTTTACCGTCGATTTGGCCCGACGGATCCGATCTTAACATGTATACTAACTATTATATTATCATAGTTTCGTCAGGAAAGGGCATATCATGGTAGTGCAGCATTATCATTTTTGTGAAGATTAACTGAATAAGTAGTTAAGTAGCCGGTACGGAATATACAAAAATGCAGAGAAAATTTATTATCCACAGAAAAAATTTATCAGGGAACCACAACACAGGTCGCCCTTATTCTCGGAAGAAATATAATCATAAATAGGGTACAACAAGCAGAATTTCATCTAAAACAAAGTTGCCAGCTTGGACTAAAATTTTTTTGAGTTATCATTAGGGATAACGAGTGCCAAGGGCACTTACTATAGGCACTAAGGGTTCCGATAAGTGCCACAAGAGACCACCAAAGACTCACTAATACATGTTTAACCCCATTTTAAACGAATAAACTTTCCATTTTCAAATGCCCATCAAGGTACCAAAACTCTCGAAATTCCTCAGTTTTTGGGTCTCTGTACTAAAGAACGGATCCCCTGCGGCATAGGTTGAGTTGGCTCCAGGGACCACCCGACCCCGTGGTTGAACAAGCGACTCGGATAACCCCGTTGTTACATAAGAAACTTCCACCCCACACGCACAAAAAGGCCTCGAGCAGGCCAACCATCAATATAATAGTAAAACTTTCATTTTCATGAGTAGGCGACCTGCCGGAAAGAAATCCTGGCCCCGCTCCCTGCTGCGTGCATTCTTGTGATTTCCTAAAACATGTTCTTAGCGTAATAATTCTATGATAATTTCTCGCGCTGGATTTGTGTAAGCGCATTGTTCCGAAAACTCCTCCCCGACCAGTACAAGGTTTAGGGCAACTTGTTTCCGTGCCTAGCAGTTGCCAACATCGCCCTGCTGACATGCATTGTTATTGTTATCGATCGAGCAGCAGTCTGTCGTGTTCTTTTTAGGCATATGTACGAAACGATGCCTCTTCGTGGATACATAAGCTTTATTTTATTAGGAGGAAAATTTTAGGAATATTAGAAAACACATGGAATTTCATAAAATATGCCAAAAATACATAGGAAAAGAGTCAACAGTCGAGGATGCTACTCAAACTCATATTTTGAGTGCATAAATGTAATGAGGCGGAAACTTCGAGAAATGGTTCCAACACTGGAGTTTTATACGAAAACTACTAGGAATACGCGTAAAATTTAGCTGGAAAAATACGTAATATGTCAGATTAAGGGGGAAGGATGGTGCAACTCGGTCACTGGCGTCGGATCAGGATTTTTGTTGAAAATAATGCTCAAAATTGGGAAATTTATTCAAAATATAACTTCTATATGAAGTTTTATGTTTCAATGTTTTGAAAGGTAAATCACTCAACCATCGCGATTTATTTTGTACTATTTGTATATGAAGTGCAGTGTTTTGTTTAAAACTGTCATAACGGAGCCAGTTAAACTAAAGGTATCAGACGCTGGAAACGAAAATTAGAGATAGCTTGACATGAAAATTTGAGCAAGACATATTAACATATTGGATATTGGACAATTAAGGCACTGTTTGTTCATAGGTGTCGGAATAAGAATTTGAAGAAAATTTACATATAATCTTTGACTGCCGCTGCTAAAACTTGATTATTGTAAGCTGGAAGTAGTCACTGGCATTGTATAGCTTTCAAAGAATTTAGTTACATCCTGAATCAAAAACTCTCCGTTTAAATTAACAAATCACAGCTAAAGCGGTCGATTTAGTTCAGATTCGGCTATCTAGTTAGATAGACATCGCTGGTAATCCACTTCAGGGATTGCGTGCAAAATTGGGTCCACAATGAGCCACCGGGTACTTGCGTTGTCGTTGACACTAACATCGCTCTTCCTGAATATGTGACGAATGACCTAATTAATTTATTTTATCCTATCCGCTTAAGATAATATTCATCACCACTGATAAGATAGACAAACCCGTAGATAAGCCTATCGGCAAAAGTTGTACTATGAGACTAATGTACACAAAATATAAAGTGGCAACTGACGAAACCAACTGAGATAAATATCTAACGACGACAACACCATAGAAAATTAAGTAGAATGATAACCAGGACTTTGTTCATTTCAAAATTCCCCACTATTCCTTGATCAATCGAGGAAGCCTTTCTGAACCTTGGCGCTTTCTCTACGAAAAAATAGAATGCTGTATGATCGGACGAGCGAAGGCGTCACACAAAAATTGCCTCGAGCAATAAAGCATTGATATTCAGCGTCTGGTCGTCGCGAGCTAACGATTTCCGTAGCGGTGAAATCAAAGAGATAAAATGACCAAAAAACGAGTCAAATATGTATTTTTTAGTTTCTTATAATTTACCAGTGTTGATAAGCGCTGATAAGATAACAGGATGTTTTCCCATATACAACTTGTAAGTTTTCTATCTAAACAAAACTACCGCCAAAATTATAAGTTTTGTGTCTTGCCTCAAAATTACCGAAGGGCCGAGTTTAGAGTCGTCGAGGCTCGTCATTTCAAGTCCATAACTTGTTCTGTAATTGGAAAGGTCGAGCTACCAAAGGATGGCCTTATGTTTAACACGGCAAAACAATGCAGTTAACTGAGAACGATGTGTAATTGTGAAAATATGAGAAACGATAGCATACGAAATTTGACTGCCGCCAGTGAGACTGTGCAAATCGTTTCAGGTACAAAAAATCCTAGGCTTCCGTGAGTGAGGGGAATGTGATGGGGCATGATGACTCGACCTTATTACCTATACATAGGCCTAAGGGCTGGCTCTGCCCGGGGGAACATGTAATAAATCATACCAAAATATTAGACACGTCAGAAACCGAAAGGGGCCAGACCGTGTCCTGCTAAGCTAATCGATTTTCTGGGAGTTGGTGCATCGCTGCCTCTCTTTTGAGAGTCAAGGAAGCTGGGGTCGTATGGACATTGTTCAGCAGGAAGCCGACGCTGCAGTTCGGTAACCCGTCTTGGCTATTGGGAAAGGGTTTTGTTTTTGGATTGTTGTCGACTGAATCGAATAGAAAATTGTTGCCTTTAGCAACATTGAACAACTATAATAGATATCAAACGCCCCAGTGTTCAGGGCGAAATATACCACAGGTGAAGGAATTCCAACCATGGTGTCATAAGTGAAGAAAAGGCTGGTCAGCCTTACTACCTGTAATCAGGCTTGAGGTTTGACCTTCCCGGGGGACCTTTTCATGCCACTAGCGCGTGGACAAAAATAGTGGCCGGGCCAAAACACTGAAAACCCGCCAGCGGTTTGCTAAGCCAACCCAAATCAAAATTGATTTCACCGGTTGATCGGGATTCCGGGATCGTCTGCGCACCATAACGGAGAAATATGGTGCAGGTGGGATCTCTTAAGGCTAGAGCTAGTCCTAGTACATATATAGCTTTATTATCCTGTCTCATCCTATTCTCGTAACTGGTTCTATTGTCGTAATACCACAATCGGGATAGTTATGATAATCGGGACAGTTGCAAATGGTCGTGTTAGTTACGACAATAAGGATAGTTGCGGCAATTGAGCTAATTATGACAGTCGTGACAGTTACGACAATCGCTACAGTCACGATATCGGGACAGTTACGACAATAGGGACAGTTACGATAATCGGAACAATTTTGACAATCGAGCCAGTTGCGACAATCTGGACAGTTATGACAATCGCTACAGTCACGATATCGGGACAGTTAGGACAATCGGAACAGTTATGTCTATCGGGTCATATCGGGTCAGTTACGACAATTGGGCGAGCTACGATAATCGGGACAGTTACTACAGTCGGGATTGTTACGACAATCGGGACAATTGCGACAGTTGGGACAGTTACGACAATCGGGGCAGTTATGACTATCGAGACAGTTGCAATAATCGGGCCAATTACGACAATCGGAAAAGTCCCGAGGATCGAACCAGTGCAATAATCGGGATATTTACGATGATCGAAAAAATTAGGATAATCGGGACAGTTACGACAATAAGGTCAGGTGCGATAATCGGACAGTTACTACAAAAGGGAAATTTACGACAATCGAGATAGTTACGACAATCGAGACAGTTGCGCTAATCGGTCCAATTACGACAATCGGAAAAGCCACGAGGATCGAGCCACTACAACAATCGGGACATTTACGATAATCGAAAAAATTATGATAATCGGGACAGTTACGACAATGAGGTCAGCTACGATAATCGGGACAGTTGCGACAATCGGGGTAGTTACGCTATCAAGACAGTTACGACAATGGGGCCATCAACGATAATCGGAGAGTTACTACAAAAGGGACATTTACGACAATCGGGACAGTTACGACAATCGATCCAGGTACGACAATCGGGCCGAAATCATACCTTGTTTTCTAAAAGAATCTCGGCGTTTTGAAATTGCAGAAATACGGTTCACGAATGCCTGATTATTTAAAGTTTGGTTATTGAATGTTTACGAACAACTAATGTAAAAGTGACGTCACAAGCAAATCGATCGTGTAGCTAAGCAAACAAACCGGGTTAGTTCAAATTCGACAAATTTTAGTTCTAAAAAATTTGGGTAATTTTACTTTGACTTTTGCGAACACAAGATCGCTAAATTTCAATCGCCAGTAGTGCGTTCGCGAACAGTTTTATGCCGAATTTCGATAGGCCGAAAAACGTTCCGTTAAAACCTTTATATAAAATTGAAAAATAGGATGGTTGGCGAAGTCATCTTAAGTTTACTCGAGCATTACTACAATCGGGACTGTTACGACAATAGGGACAGTTAGGACAATCAGACCATTTACGATAATCGGGATAGTTTCAACAATCCGGGCAGTTACGACAATCGTAGACAGTTATGATAATCGAGACAATTCCGATAATCGAAACAGTTACGACAATCGGGCCAATTACCAGAATGGGGACAGATAAGACAATCATGCCAGTTTCAAAAACAGGGACAGTAACGACAACCGAGACAGGACAATCGGGACAATTACATATTTCCGTCCAGTTACGGCAATCCGGACACAGACGACAATCGAAATAGTGACAACAGTCGGGCGACTAACGACAATCTGGTCAGTTACGACAAATGGGACAGTTGTGACAATTAGGCCAGTTACTACAATCAGAAAATGTTTTTGGAAACATTAAGACTGGTTAAATTAAACAATCGAAACAGTTACGACAATCGAGCCAATTACCAGAATGGGGACAGATAAGACAATCATGCCAGTTTCAAAAACAGGGACAGTAACGACAACCGAGACAGGACAATCGGGACAATTACATATTTCCGTCCAGTTACGGCAATCCGGACACAGACGACAATCGAAATAGTGACAACAGTCGGGCGACTAACGACAATCTGGTCAGTTACGACAAATGGGACAGTTGTGACAATTAGGCCAGTTACTACAATCAGAAAATGTTTTTGGAAACATTAAGACTGGTTAAATTGTGAATAAGGAATGAAAAATTATTGGGCAACAAGAAAGTGCGAAAGGAGAAACTGAAGAAATGGGGAATGTAAGAATATAGGGAAAGAAACACTTCGGAAAACAGAAATCGAGGAACGGGAGATTTTTGGCGATTGAAAACTGGACAATGTTAGGAAACGAGAACATGTTGAATTGTTGGTACGTAGATAATGTTGTGATGTGGGACACTAAATAAACAGGAAATCTTGGGAAACGGAAAAGAGCTTGGAAGTAGGAAACATGAAACTTGAAAATGTTGGAAAGTTAGACACTTAGAAAACGGACATTCATTAGAAAACGGGAAACCCATTAAATGACAAATATCGAAAAACAAATAACGGGAATTATTTTGGAAACAGGAAACCCAGTTATATAGCGTACACGGAAACGAAAAATGTTGGGAAATAGGAAAGTTGGGACCGAGGATTTGTTGGGAAACATGAAGCTGTAAAAACCGCGAAATTAGCTAGTATAGAGGTGGGAACACACTGGAAAAGAAAAACTGTGCAAACGGAAAATGTTTGGAATCTGAAACTAGAAAACGTACGGAGGTGGGGAAATGTGGGTAAGTGGAAAACGAGAAATCGGAAAATGAGACATATGAGAACATAAAAGTGTTCGAAAACTGTAATCTCTTTATAAGAGAAATGTTTGGAAATATCAATCTTGGAAACCGAGAAAGTTTGGCACCGGAAATCATAGTATATGTTGAGAAGCGGGAATTTGTTAATCACACAACTGATCAATATTGAAAAGCGGGATACGCAGGAAAAGAAAAGAATAGAATTGCAGAATAGAAAACAGAACAAGCCGACTTCTATATAGCAAAACGGAAAAATGTTGGAAAGTGAGAAACGAAACAGGAAACTCCTAAGAAACGATAGATAAAGGAAAGGTTCAAATATTAAGAAATGGACAATGTTGGTGTGTAGGTATCTACAAACTGCTGGAAGATTAGAACCTTGCGAATAAGCAAAACGTTCGGAAAAGGGAAACGTGAAATTGACTAATATTAGCAATAAGTCGACAAGTGAGAAGCGCAACAGTGATTGATATCGGAAAACTCTTCAAATGGGAATTCCTAAAAACAGAAAATAGGAATCTTTTTTGAAACAGAAAACTGGTCAAACAAAAATGAAAAATGTTGCAATAAAGAAAGATAAGAACGCGAATTATAGCAACCAGGAAAATGTTGGGAATCACTAAACTAGAGAGCTTTGGGAAACCGTAGAGTAGGAAAACTGAAAAAAGTTGGGAAATACAAAAATTCTGTAGAAAGAGAAACAGGAACATGGTAGAGTAGGGAAGAGGATTTGGCAAATGTTAGGACGACAGTGGTATAAATATGTAAGCTCTTGAATGATAAATGAGAAAAAGTTAAAAATGGAAACTGGCAAATCTGACACCAGGGAAAACGAAATTATTGAAAATGGAAATTTGAGGAAAGGAAAGCTTGAGAAACATGAAAATTCTGAGAGTCAAACTGGAAAATGATTGGGAATAGTAAAGCGTGAAATCAACAAACGTTTGGAAACGCAAAAGTGTTCTCAAATAAGAAACATTACGCTGGAAAATGTTGGGAAATTAGAACGAAATAGAAAACAGGAATTTTTTGAAAACGAAAAACTGGCACATGCGGAGAACTAGAAATGGCAAATTACGGAAAATAGGAATGTTCGGAAAGCGAAAGCTTGAAAATCGGGAAAATGTTGAAAATGGGGGCACTGCAAAATCTTGGAACCTTTTAACAGTAAAGTGGGGAAATGGGAATATGACAGGAAGGGCGAGATTAGGAAAATAGACGGATTTAAGAAACTGTAAAATTTTGCAAAACAGCGAAAAGTAGAAAATTCGAAATATTGGAAAACGAGGAAGTATTGGGAAACAAAACATGAAAATAGAAAGTGTTGTGAAGCCAAACACAAAATGTAATTTGAAGTGTTGGAAAACACAAAAGTTAAGTATTGCGAAACTACGGAAATATCAGAAAAGAAGAAAATTGTTAATGAGAAAACTGGTAAATACAAAAAAGCAGGAAAGTTGAGAAATGGAAAATGCTGGGAATGGAGAACTACTTAAACGAGGATCCTGGAAAATGATAAACGGTAGGAAACGGGTAAACGTTGAGAAACTGTAATATTGGTGAAGCGGGAATGTGTTTGGTAGTGGGAAACATGAAACTGGACACTATATAGAAGTTGCAAATGTGGGAAACAGAAAAGTGTTTAAAAACGGGAACATCTATAGATGGGAAATGCTGAGAAATAGAAACATGAAAAGTTTTGAAACAGGACGCGAAAAATGAGAAATGTAACGATATCGAAAATCTAAGAATTTTTTAACGGACACTAGGCAGGGAGACAAGAAAATGTTGGAAATAAGAAAACAGGAAAACGTTGGAAACGGTAAATATTAAAAACCTAGAAACGTTAGGAAATAGAAAAATGTTAAGATGTAGGAGGCTAGAAACTACAGGGAAATAAGAAACTTCAGAAGCAAGAAAATGTTCGTAAACGAGAAACATAAAATTGGCAAACGCTAGGAAGACAGACTCTTACGCATCGCAAAACTGGTATAAATCGGGAAACTCTTGATATGAGAGAATTGAGAAGCATAAAAAGAAAAACTGGAAAATATTTTTTGAATCAGGAAAGCTGCTGGACACAGAAATAGAAAATGCTGGAAAACACAAAAGTTAAGCACCGAAACTAGGGAAATATCAGAAAAGAAAAAAAATTGCTAATCGGAAAACTGATAAATGCAAAAAACGGGAAAGTTAAGAAATGGAAAATGTTGGAATATAGAAGTCGCAAACGTGGGAAACAGAAAAGTGTTTAAAAACGGGAACCTCTATAGATGGGAAATGCTAACAAATAGAAACATGAAAAGTTTTGGAAATGGAAACTAGTTTTAACAGCCCGAGATTTTCAGGGATTTTTAACGGAATATCTAAAGTAGGGAAAACATCCAAATCAAGGTCAATAGGTGGGTGCTTTTAACAGGACGGGCGATCGGATACCGGTGGAGCGTGATTAAAGCGTTATATTGTGTACCATTCATTGTTATTATCAAATAAAGATGTATCAGGATCTTAATCTGTTGTATTGTCACGCTCCACCCGCCCGAGGTGCACGGGGTGATTTTCGCACCACAATGGAATAATCGTGATATTAAGTATAGTATCCGGTCGGCCGCAAGTGAATTTAATGATATCATATGTATTGCTGTAATAATATATATTGTGGGAGAAGTGGTGCCCACTCGGATGGGCCGGGGACAAGAGGCCGAAATTTCTGCGATTTCACTTTCAGTATCATTGATTCGGTGCCCCAAGGTCGATCCCGGTGCGCATCCACAATGACATGACGATCATAATGTTGTTTATAATAATTAGTATGCATTATAGGATGTATGTTATACTGCATGTCAGGATGGGTCGGGGCGCCATGCAAAATTCCGGTAAAGAACACTCAAACTAAAACTTTTGTGGCATTTTCAAATTTCGGAGGGCTATTCTGGCATGCAGCGATTGTATAATCTTTTTGTGTGGTGAGATAGAAGTTAGGTGTAGAAGCAAAGATGGAACGAACCACAACTGAAACTCAACGGGACCTAATTTTGAAAGGGGTGTTTTAACAGCGAAAATTTATATTTTTTCTTACAATTAGTGCAAGCTAGGGCTATCACGTTATCAATAGGGTCCATTAAGGTATCGGAATTCCGCTTTCGGGTCAGCTCATTCCTTACTCGTAACTACTTATGGATCATTAACTAGGCGTTTAAACACTTAAACTTCAAAGGCTTACATCTCAACCAAAACTCCCCAATTTCTGGAACCCTACACCCCCACAGGGTGTTACCTTAACTATTTTGTCGAAAACCGGGGCCGCATAGGCCCACCGGTTCGCACAGGGCCCTAACAATCCACGCGGGACACCAAATTTTGTTAAATTTTGCACACAAAACGGCCTCTAACAGGCCACCTATCAGTTTCACACTTAAAATTCTGTTTTTATCAGTAGGCGACCAGCCAGGGCATGGATCTGACCCCGCCCCCGGCCGCCTACTCTTCATAGTTCGTTCGCAATCGCACGAAACATCTTAACATTATAAGAAGTTATGAGCGCCCTGAGCGCCCGTATATTTTTCAGCTTTATGAGCGCTGTACCGACCAGCGCGAGGTTTCGTTGTTTGTCTCTCGCCTGTTGCCACCAAAAGGACCCGCTTGCTGTTGACCGATTAATAACAAGCAAATCGTCGACCAGAGGAATTATGTTGTTTTTGTGTTGTCAAATCGGCGACTCTCAGCGACTATATTATAAGCCTCTGTATTATTTGTTATCTTTAGCTTAGAGTTGTGTTTGTATGGCAACGGCGTATAATATGTATGGGCAACACGAGACGATAATTTCAAAATTTTAGCTTTTAAAACTGTTTTGGCGCTTCTTGGGGACAAAGTACCAACAAGGGGGTAACTAAGGGCTATAGAAAGAAAAGGCTCGACGCAGCGTCGGGACCAGTCGAGATGAGCCGCTCTACAGTCGGCTGTTTTGGTTCGGGCGGTTGTCGCCCTTCTAATGTTCAAAATTTTCACAGTTTTTGGCTTTCTCGCTTGATTTTACGCTTTTCGTTTCGCTTCTTCAGGAGTGGTTACCGCTGTGTAGACGCAGTGCGGGGCCTCTCCTGGTGACTTTTCTCGTGACTAGCAAGGGTCGCCCTTGCGGGTGCTGGTGCGTCCAATGAATGTTCCGCGCACCCATAAGTGTAGACCCCGAAGTTCGTAGCGCGCACGCGATTAAAAAAGGTTTAAATTTACAAAAGTTCTCGACTGGTTCCCCGCTCGCCGGGTCGCCATTTTTGTTTTCTAGACCGGGGGGGCGAAAATTTATTTTAGTGATGTGAACGGGGGTAGGGGAGTAAAAATACACACGGGGAAGGGGGAAGGACATAGGGACACGGGAAGGGTAAGTTGCTAAAAGTGGCGTGTTGACCTGGACGCAACCGTCAGGGTAGATGATAATCGAGCATAAATAAGGATCAGTGCTAAGTTCCCATTTGAAATCCAGAGCATTAGGTCCCTGAGCATATCATCCATTGTACAGCTGACAAGCCGTTTCAAAATCGGTCCTCCATGCCGCGTAGACACGGTTGAGGACTTCAATAATTTGCATCAAATAATTTAAGGTCCCGCCGCGATTTGACATGATAGGACGTCATCGCATTTCCAAACGTCCGTGTAAAAAGATTAAAGAACCCCGCTTCGATTCGTGCTCCACCAGTGCTCGCTTTCGAGTTAGTAACATGAGTTGAGCTTACATTGTAGGAAAACATAACGTGGACGGCTCCAGGTCACACGACTTGCACACCCACTTGCTGGGGGAATAAAAGAACCATGCCGCCCAGGACGGATGTAGTCACTTGCACGCAAAGAGTTGTTCACAAGATTTGAAGAACGGAACCCCTGGCGCTAGCTCCGAAACTTGAGCTCCTGCCCTGAGCTTTGTTTTCCTCCAGTGAAAATTCAACTAACTAACCTCAAAAGCGGACGGGTCTCATGCCGTGAAGAATCGGTAGAGCACTCCATCATGAATTTTTAACAACAAAATAGCTATCGTAGGGTCGATGCGGCCACTCCACAGGGAGTGACGTATCACGACCCTTCGTGCGCTATGTCCACCCGGCTTTTCAGTGTTTAAACCTTTTCACTGTTTCGCACAACAGGGGTTTCCGAACTGTCTTAAGCGTAAAATCATACCGTTATCTTTTCAGTCCCACGTTAAAAGATTTTTCTGGTTGAGAGGCACGGCAGCGATCGTGCCGGATTGGTGCTTGCAAGTGACTGCGGGCCCGGGCTTAAAGTTAAAGCGCCCTGAGAAGCGCGTCACTCCCTTAAGGAGCGAGATGGAGTCAGCTGTGGCGTTCGTTTGATCTGAATATAGTTAAAATTGTTCGGGACCGCACCCCTTAGTCGAGCTACGGCCCTGAGGCGGATACAAAGTAGTTGTCTCTCCGATCTTTTCTTTAAAACAAAATCCATAGGCGCGGACCCTCACCTCGTGTAGACACGGTGGGTCCTCGTTATAATAATCTGATTTTTATATCAAACCACGAGCCCCGAAAAGTTTCTAGGGAGCCAACGTTGCTCAGTAATCGGGAGATGTGGCAGTGCCTCCCATTTTGAAAAGACCCGCGTTGTCCATCTGACCTTGACGCAAGCAGATTTCTCGATTATAGGTTGTTGTCGCAGGTGATCCGCAGCTGACGTCCAGACTCAGCGAAACGACTAAAAGGGAGCGTAAGGAAAAGCGGTCTATCACAAGCATGTTTCGAATGCGGTAACCTAGTGCGCATTTACAAGTGCAGTTAACAAGTGGCTCGCGAGGAAGGGACAGTGAGCATAGTGTCAAGAGGTCTATGCATGTTCCTTGGGGTATAAAATTATGGTGCATACCGGGCTGATTTTGCACGTCCCCTATACTAGGGTCGTGTTGTCAGGAATTTCACATCACCAGTCACAGGTGTAAAGGGGTTACTGCGAGGTACCCATGTAATCTCGTTGTGTATAATAAAAATTTTTTCTGTTTATGGGAGTGAAATAACAATGCCGTTAACTCAATAAAGTGTCAGAGTGTCAATTGTTGAACATAAGCGATACTTTTTAAATTAACCCTTCAGGAATCTAGTATTAAGTCGCCAGCGCACAGGACAACTCAGATTTCCCAGGATTAGGATACTAATACAACATAGGATCCAGACAATGCCGCTATGTCAGCAATCGTAACCAAGCCGCTCAGAGAATCTTGTAACTAATTAAGCTTTACCCGAGGGGGCACCTGAGAGATTATCACGAGAACCGGTAAACCGGTTCCGGCCCCACGTTTGGGCTAAACTATTTAAACTACCCGTAAAGAGCCCAGGGTTCAAATGAGATGAGGGAAAGGCGGGTCAGCCTTATTACCTGTGAGCAGGCCTAAGTGTTGACCCTCCCTCAGGGGGACCTCCATACCACTAGATACGTGGGCCAATATAGGGGCCAGGCCGAACACCCTGGTAAACCCGCCGGCAGCCTGCTAAGCTAAGCGATTCCCTTAGGTCAGCTAGCAGTTCACCGGGGAGTCGTGGAAGCCGGGGTTGTCCGGGCACCACGCCAAGGAAAATGGTGGTGCAGCTGGGATCCCTTAGGGCCAAAACTGGTCCTAGTGCAAGTTACTTAGATAACACTAGATATGAAAACTGTTTGAAACGCAAGAGTTGCGGATCCGAGAACTTTAAGAAACGGAGAAATCTTGGATATCGAATTCTGGAAAATCTCGCGGAAACAGTCACCAATAACGTTGCTATTTGGGGAAGCTCGAAAATGTTGAGAAACAGTGATATAAGAAAACGGGAAACGTTGGGCTACAGACATCTTAGAAACGGAAAAATGTTAATAAATGGTAAACATGAAATTGGAAAACGTTGGGAAGCCAGACACTTTGGAAAACGGAAACGCAGGCACCGGAAAACTAAGACAGTTTGGTAAACAGGAACCTTGACTCAAGAAACTAATTATTGTTGAAATAAGAGAAGTACATGAAATGAAAAAATGTTGCAAACGGAAAAACAGTTAAACGAGATCTCGGAAATTATTTGAAAACAGCTAAAGTAGTGACACGGAAAATCGTTAGGAAACGCTAAAGTAGGAAAACGGGAAAATGCGGGAAGTGGGGAAACTAGAAAACTAGAAACAGTCTTGAAATGATAGATATGAGAAACAAAACTGTTGGACAACTTGAAACTTTTGAAACGCGAAATGTTGGGAAATGTGAACCTTGGAAAACGAGACTGTTGGGAACAGAACAACTTGGAATATGTTATAAAACGGTAAATCCAAGCGCGGGTAAACGGATGGAGTAACTATGACTCTCCTAAGGTAGCCAAATGCCTCGTCATCTAATTGGCATCGCGTTGCCTTACTATGGATGCCCGATGTCGGATTCCTAGTAGTGGCATGAACACATTCCCGTAGTAATGCCGCGAAAAGAGTCCGGCGATCCGGAGCAATTGCAACACCACCATCGTCTCTGAACAGGTGGAAATCGGTAACGGCACATGATGACCAACAGATGTGTCGGCCAACGGGGGCAATGCTCATCCATTCATGGCCCAGTTGTGCAGCCTGGGTTGGATTCGCACGACGTAACTGACTTGAAACGTTGTAGCCTGGTGTTACGCGAGCATTTGGACATCGCGTGCTCGTGCTTTCGGGAACGGTGTATGCCATTCTCGAATCAAGACGAGTTTGGCCGTCTGTTTACCTCTTCTGAGGTGCGAGTTGCGTGCAGTTGCTAACTCACACACACTACGGGTCCTCGCTCCCGGAGGCTGACTGGGAGCTGGCGGAGGGACACGAGTTGCCTGGCTGAAGTTGGCGTAGACCAATCAAGCAAGACATCGTCTACGTGGCAGCGGCGGAACTGTCGCTGGATAGCTCTACGGATCTCGTTTGCGTAACGTTGAGCTCTGGCTATCAGGTGAAGCACGTTAGGCGGTCTGAGCAATGACTGCTCATGTGTGCAGACCGTGATCCGTGGGCAGGCGCGAAAAAGATGACATCATCACCAAATCCCCATGGTTTCTGCCGGTATGGTGTATGGCGCAAATAGCCAAACGTCTCGTTATCTAATTCCTGACGCGCATGAATGGATTAACGAGATTACTACTGACCCTATTTCCTGTATAACGAAACCAAAGCGGTGGGAACGGGAACCGCGAAGCCTGTTGGGAAAGAAGACTATGTGAGCTTATAACGGGAAAATTCGGGGAAGTAGGGAAACAAGAAACTGTCGGGAAATGAAAGATATCAGAAACAAAAAATGTTAGATAACAGGAAACTTTTGAAACGTGAAATGTTGAGAAATGTGAACCTTAAGTGAGTATTTTGAGTACATGGAGACTTGGAATGTGTTAACAAACGGTAAATCGAGAAACTTATAAAACTTTAAAACCCTGCGACATGAAAAATGAGAAATGTAACGATATCGAAAATCGAAGAATTTTTAACGGTCACAAGGCAGGGAAGCAAGAAAATGTTGGAAATAAGAAAACAGGAAAATGTTGGAAACGGTAAATATTAAAAAACCTAGAAACGTTAGGAAATAGAAAAATGTTAAGATGTAGGAGGCTAGAAAGTACAGGGAAACAAGAAACTTGGGAAGCAAGAAAATGTTCGCAAATGGGAAAGATATGCTAAAAGAGGCAAATGTTAGATTACTAGGCTTTACACTTCCGATGAAAGACACACGTATGCCTCGAAGACTTGCAACAGCAGAGGGTTCAGCACACTGAAAACCACCATGGCAGATCGGGTTCATCGAGGCAGTGCCATCGAATCTTGGAAGCGGCAGGTCGTCAAAGACCGTGAACAGTGGTTCTGTCATATTCCATTGAGGTAGTGCGGCAACGACCTAGTGTTGGAAATGATCCCTTTAGTCAAAAACAGACAAATATGACGAAAGCAACTGCAGGACATCTAAACAGGTTATGTATACTAAACAATAATTAACTTTTAAGGCGAATTCTAGCCTATAACAAGGATGGGAAAATGAATCTTCTTATGATGAAACTGTTCTAAGAGTACTACTGAAACAATTGCGTAATGTCATACCATTATACCAAGACCTTAGAAATGACACTAATATGTATGATGCGTACTGTATATAAACAACCGTAAGAACATTTAGATCTTCTTTTAGGCAACATTACCACTCTCTCCTGGAGGTCCTTTCATGCCAGGTTTCCCTGGGGGGCCAGGGTGTGCGTATTCGCAGCTCGGCTTGCATTTCTTCTTTTTCTTTTTAAATGGTTGGTGTCCATATCCTTTTAGCAATATGTCGAATGATTTATGTGCTCCACCGTAATCGAAACTTTTCGGACCCCAAGTTTCACCAGCTGTACCCACAATATCGTCGGCTGGTGTACCTGGTTCTCCTGTGTAACCATTTTTTCCGTTGATACCATCGTTTCCAGGCCGACCAGGGTAGCCAGGTGGGCCGGATGGGCCCTGATAACAGCCAGAGCAGCCTGAAATTTGAAAAAGATAAAATATACTACCATGCGTTCATTAAGTGCGTTTGAGCACACGTTGGGGTTTATTGATACGCGGATAAAGAACAATTAGTTGGAGTCACAGTTAGGGCCATCATTAGCTGGAGTCACAGTTAGGGCCATAATTATGAATTTAAACACCAACAAACCGCTGTTTTTCACAAACTGCACATGCCACGTTCAGCTAATATATACTAAGATGGTCCGCTATATTTTTCATATGTTTTCGAAAGTGGCCTGAGGATGATACAACGTTCACCTATCTTGTCTTTTACAGGATTCACAGATAATTGTGTGCAGTCACCGCACATTGTGGCTAATTTTTTCAAAAATTTGCTACCTGTAACTCTGTTAGAAACACTGCTACAGAAACTGTGTCACTTTTAGAAATAACTGCTACACAAATTTATCACTTTAAAAAAACTGCCACATAAATTGAGCAGCTTTGTAAAAATGACACTGTGTAATAAAGCTATGATAAACCTGAGTTTTAAAATATCGTTTGGCACATTTCGACTTCTTATGAAGCTAGCATATTAAAAACAAGCCAATAATTATATAATTAAAAGCATATTTGAGCTTTTCTACGATACACATTATTCTCATTTGCTGTAGGAATTTCCCAATAATTGTATATCGTTAAATGTGTTTTTAACCAAGAATTCGATTGGTGCACATTTGAAATGCCAGTCGATTCTGATCTCGATTACAACGGTAAAAAAATCAGGCCAAGGTACCCAGCAAATGAAATGTAAATTTAGTGGGAAATCGCGAGACAGTTCATTTACAAATCTACCATACTTTTTTGTTTAGTACGTTCTACATATTAAAAAAACACCCATTGTTAATATATCATGTGTCCAAGGTCCGATAACTTAGTGGGTATGTAATAAACCTATAATTGCCAATGTCTAAACTGCTGTTACGTGCATAGTAATTGAATAAATACAATGTTGAAGGTTTACTTTGAATATTTAATTAACATTCCGATGTTTTTTATAATAGGCTCATAGATTGGATTTTTTTCGGATTAGCAATAGTTAAGCTATTGGCTTTGACTATTTGAGATCGACCAATTTAAAATAATAAACCCAAATTGTAATCTAATTTTTTTCCTTTTACTACAGTGCTGTGCAGGAATTTACGGTATCTTGTTGTTATAAAATTAAACGTGCCAGCTGAGCATTTGTTTGAAACATTTCTAATTTTTGCAATATATAGCTGGTTCTACCAAATAACTTAAAATAAACGCGAGAACTCTTGGCATGTGAAATGAAGTAATTTGTGTAATTTACTTAAACTATTCTTTTTAGACTTACACTAAATTTGCTTCGTGGTTTGCATTGTTTTCTGGTAAAAAACATAATTGGAAATAACTTGGCATCGACCAGATTAGGTTTTTTATTAAAAAAATATTAGAACCCAATAAAGACTATGTATAGACGCGCTTGTTCTCATTTGCTAGGTTATTAGTTAAAAATTTCGTGCGGAATTTTGCCAAAGCTTAGCGCAGCTAATTTTGTGTGAATTGTTTCGTGTAGTGGTGCACAAACGTTTGCATGCAGTGATCGACTGAACCTGAACCGATTGATTGGAGACATTATGCGTTCGTCACTCCGCTATTTAGAATTTGTTGTCAGTTCTTTACTGAACCTCACAAAGATAGCGAACACAAAGCACGTGCAAACGCGCGGCGCGAGACTTCATTAGTCAATCCCATCTCAATACATACATGCTGTCACCGATGTGTCACCCGGGAGATTTCAAATTGTTACAATAATTGTAACAAATGAACTGGTTTCCTTCTATGTTCTTATTGTTTTATCGCAGTTGGCCATGAGAGTTTATTATGGAAGTTTTTTATTATTAGGTCAGTTTGATACGAGTACATATTTCAGAAATGATGCAGCCTGGAATCACGAAAACGTGGTAATTGCAGGAATTAAAGGTGTTCTCAAGTCTTGGATGCGTTACTGAGTCACCATTTATGCAAACACATTTTGTGTTTAAAGGAACAATGGGATTAGCGCACCATTTTGGAGATTTACAGCGTTACGTTCACTAAATTATATGACTTCTCAGGCAAACATGTGCAACTTGCGTGTTTGATTGGTCGATTTTTTTGTTTAAAATCTTGCCATAATAGCATAATTTATCTTATAGACTACTACGTGAAGGCATATTTATGTACAAATTTATGTCGTGCCAAGCTTCATACAGTAGGGCAAAAACTTAGCATGAATACTGTCATAGGACAAATTTTAGATGTTCAATTGTGAGCAAGGTACGTGAGAACAATCACTGCCCAATAAAGCACTCCTAGCAGACCTATGTGGCGACGGGAAGCAACGAAATAGTTTTGTTTTTGTTCGATCTCTTTGTTTTTGACATAAACAGAGATACAATAAATGTTATTTTTGGCTGATCATCTATCACCATCCTGGATTTCTGTTAATCGGAAGTTTGTTAATTTCTCGAGATAGTGTAATATATAACTTCAAAGGCTGATACATTTTTGTTAATAATACAAGGGTAATAAGACCT
Organism: Trileptium ribeirensis; assembly: GCA_030248225.1. NCBI lineage: Eukaryota > Metazoa > Nematoda > Enoplea > Enoplida > Thoracostomopsidae > Trileptium > Trileptium ribeirensis. The sequence goes on from JASANE010021574.1 coordinate 148,943, forward strand.
GTATTCTATACCCTTCAGAGAGCACCCACGTCAAATGTCGGAATGACTTTGCTTAGTTTGTGGCTAGTTAAAGTCCACATATCTGTTTAAATGAAAAACTTGACTATAATACTTTTGGTTATTGATGGGTCCTTTTGTTTTATAGGCAGATTACATTACTTTTCTACACTGTTACCCATTTGTCTTTGTAGCGTTCATATACTAATTTTTCGTAATACAAGTTATGTAGTGATATCTATCGATATTTTCATTGCATAACTGATTTCCCGACGCGAATTATGTGCGTATTTATTTTAACAATGTTTCCTAGCTTTGTTTTGACGATGACAGTGGCATAGGAGCGAGGTTCTCGTTAAATTCCGTCTTGCCTCCTAAGGTAATCCAGTGTAACTCGGCAAAAGCGTATATTTTCACTGCTGCATTCTGATGCGATGTCAATTTAAGTTCAGAATTCCCCCAAATAGGCACCAACCTGTATGTACGAAGTTAATGGTAAACCGCTGAAAAATGGTACACCTGGTTAAAGTAAAAAAGCTGAAATTAGTTGTGTTGAACTGAAATTGTATGAACGAGCATTGTATATTTTACACTTCGGTACAATCAGTGCATTGTCTTTTACTCATAGAGAAATATTTGTAGAAATTTTATCGGGATTTAGAATTTCTTGTAATCCTTTGCAACGCTTATTTTTAGCAACTATGCTGTTGTGTAGATATGTAGCGGTAATACAAAATAAAAAATAAACAAACGTAGCGAGAACACCAGCTGGAGTTCAAGCTTTCAAGTGTGATAGTGCTACCGCAAACTTTTAAAATAAATTTTTCGCTCTAAATTCTTGTCACAATCTGAAGCTTGTACGTACCGTTTTTACGTTTTTTGTCAAAGTTATTGCGTGTAATTCATACTTCGTTACAGCGAAGTAATGAATTCTAATAGCATGAGTTTGTAAGGTAGGCGTGTGACACAATATAAAACTTAACCCGAGTTCGATGTCACGAACGTTTTTTTTTCTGCCCTACCTCCTCGTATCCTTAAGTAGGGAGGGTCAAAACATATGAATGAAACCGTTTTGTGAGCTATCAGGTCCCCAATAATTTTTAATGAGACCGAAGCAGTAATAACTGCCAGCCGTGATTAAAATTTCTGCTTAAATATCATTCTTTTACAGCTATTGTGATAGTTGGTACCTCCAGGAATCGTTGTCGTAAGCGTAACCGGTGCCAGGAGGTATAAAAATAACAAAAATTTAATTGGAATTAATTGTAATTACAGTTAATTGAGGCATGTGCTTCGATTGAAAACTAAGTTCAGAGAAATGGATATAGGACAAAGCCATAGCAAGTTCAGGTCGATGCTTGGGTTTTTCTTAGGGTTCTGCAAGAATTACTGCGTTTCGTTCTTTGTGTACTGTACGTGCAGTACGATTTGTGATGCATCATATCTGAATATGGTGCATACTCACGCCAAGTGTAAAATAACATGTTTACGTTAAATGGCAAAACATTATATCACATGCGATGCCGCAATCTAGTTAAAGCCATGATGATAATACAGCAACCTTACAGTTTTAAAGTTGAGCGTAGACACACTTGTGTAAATAATCGTTGTTAGTTGCAATAATTGATTGATAAATGCAATTTGTCTGCAGCAATTAAAATTAATTGTTCGGTCAACAGATAATTGATTGTAGATTTGCAGACAAATTGTTACAGTCCCTGATCGACACCACCGCTAAAATACCTCGCAGACATCATTTGGATAAACTGAAAAGCGACCATTGTTATTGGATCAGGTACATTACCCTAGTATGTCAGAGTGTCGTAAGTTTCTTTGAATTTTCCATTGACTTAATAAAGCTATAGGTCTTGATTGAAGACACTATAGTGTTGGCTTTACATTCCACCCTAATATGGAAGCGCAGCAAACACTTAATTTCGAAATTTGTTGGAAAAACAATGAATATTTATTTTTCATTTATGCGTAAACATTAGATTCGAAAGAGTTCATTACGCTTTCAACACTCAACAAGTATACCAAAACGCGTAAATAGAATTTTGAGAAGCTCTTATCATAACTAACATTCCAAACATATATACTGATCTATCTATTTACTTATCAACTGACGGTGTTAGCGTAAATAAATGTTGTAGATTATTTAAAATTAAATCCAAAAATTTCAAAATTTGCCTTTTCTCTTCTAATTTTGGGTCAACAAAATTCATGTGAGGTCTGGATACCACTAATATTGCATTATAGGATTTATTTGTGTCGAATTTCGTTCTGGAGTAATACCATATATACAACTGCTTAAAACAACGACTATTGGTACGCTGTTTATTATAACGTGGAAATCATTATATCGTGCGTTTGGTCGTTGTCGTTATACATTGAAGGGCTGGATTGCGGCAAGGCTTGTTCTATTATGGATTATTACGTGCGATACATTGGAATGTATTATGGTTCACTGTGCGAAATATATCGATTTTGTTTTGATGACCAGTACTCGTTTGATTTGGCGGGATTACACTGATTGCGTTGGATCATTGAAACCAAAATGTAAGTGTAATTTTGTTTATTAAAAATTTTATAAACAAGTTTTAATTTTAAAATCCAAAAGTGCTACAGAACTGACTTCGTAAACACTTCATTAGGTGTCAACGAATATAACATTACATGCAAGTCCATAGCTTATTTCATTATAATAAATAGCCCGGCAACATAACAATTTACCAATATACAAAATTGACTAAATGTATCTAAAACCAGCTATACGCACTAAGTACACCTGAATGAATGCATAGATACTTATATATCTAATTACATGCATGTTATACGCCTGTTTATATACTCACACGCAATGAAGAGCAGTCTCTATTTTATTTACACAACTTGCAAGAAATTCTCGAAATCGAATGCTGGTAGAATTATCAGTTGAATCGAAATATCCAAAATATAAAAAGTAAAGCTGACTTGATCGGAATTTCTTGAATCTAAACGGTATAATGTCTTAACACACTGGTTTTGGATCTTTAACAGTGTGTAGCTGATGTGTCGAATAATTTTTATAGCTAGCTACGTTCTACATAACAGAATTCAAAGTAGATCAAAATTCGTTACATTTGGAGGTCCCACCGAGACCCAATTCTTCATAGTTGGGTCTAAGAGCTTTAGTTCTAGATTCGAACTCGTTAGAAACGGCTAGATATAATTTGAGAAGTGTTTCTAACCTGGAATCGAGTGACGAGGAAAATTCTACATTTTTTGAAACAGAGACAGTTCAATTGAATCAATTTGAAATGGTTGAGAGTCTGAGAAAAAATATTGGACAGCTGGATGCTGTCGTTAAAAATCTGGCAACTAAACTAGATGATGGATTGAAAAATACAGCTGGTGAATTTGGTGAAATATCTCAGCGATCAAGGTTAGGATCACAAATGGATCTTAGAATATCATCATTCCGTGGTGATTTTGCGAGTCAAGATTTCAATTCCTGGATCGAACATTTTGATTTAGTTTATGATGCTAAATTAATTGAGGATACTTTGAAGTTGAAAGTCTTACCGGCTTATTTGAAAGACAGAGCTAAGGATGTTTACGATCGAGTACCAGATGCCTCGAAAAGGCATTACAATGACCTGGTGCGAGCTTTGAAGAATGGATTAGCTACGCTGAATGGTCTATGTTTCATGAGGCTGCACTTGAACAGCGGCGCCAGTTAAGTGGGGAAAGCGTCACTGAATATTTAAAAGCAATTAAAAGGGCCTGTAAAAGCATATACCCTCACGAAAATGATATAAATTTGGAACGCAAAATTATAAGCCGATTTTTCAGCGGGCAGCGATCACATGAATTAAAAACACAGTCTTTCGGGACATGCCAAGTACAATGCGAGAGGCAGAAGATCTAGCGCAACGGCTGGGTATGCAGAGTTTCTTATGTGCTGTCACTTATTCCACCGTTGGAGCAACATCGGTTAATTCTGTATCTGACCAAACTTAGAGACAGGTAACTCGGGGTATGGAGTTGCTAACTGCCAATCAAAAGGAATTGGCAAATCGTATGCAACGATTTAGACATGATACTCAAAGGCGGAATATCAGACTGCAGTGCCAATCGAATTTCAATTCACGATCAACTCCTAATTTGAATAATCGTGCGCCTGGTCAGCATCATGCATATTCTCAAAATTTTGATCGACGAGGACCAAGGTGTTACAATTGTAGTAGGCTTGGTCACATGACAATAAGCTGTTTGCTAAGAGGGAAGCAAAATTATAACAATAGATGACCACCTAACGCGACAGCTAATCTTTTTTATTATCAGCAAAATACTAAGAATTTTGAAAACCAAACTCGCCGCAACATTCCAAATGTAGGCCACATGGCTGTGAATTCACAGCCTAAAAATGTGGTTGCCACGGCGATACCTGTAATACCAGAACAAACGGAGAACACCTTTCAAAACCAAAATGGTTTTGAAGATACCAAAGAACTACAGGAACTAAGAAAGGAAATGGAAACGTTAACCAAACAAAATCAATTGTTAATTGAAAAAGCCTATCCACAGTTTGCTGGATCAATTTCTGTGAGTTCCAGCGGACATTCGCCAGAAATGACAAATAAATCCAAATATTGCAGGGCAGAAAAAGGGAGAATTCGAAGGGATGCTAGAGGTAAAACATCAACTGCAAACCGTAAATTGGCATTTTACAGCATCGCATTATTATGTTTATGTACAATAGCCATACCAACAAAAGCTGCTGTTACGAATACTATTAGAAAATGGCGTCCACAAATATATCCTGCCCTCGGAATTGGTCTCATCTCCGAGCGACTGGTTGTAACTGCAACAGACTCTATTTTTATACCGGTGTTGGCACAGGCTAGACATAGTCAATACGAAAGGTGCAACGCTATCATTAACTATGAAAATCATAACACACAATGTGAATGTGCAGGAAACAAGTATTTTATCATGGAAATTAGAAATAGGCTTGCGGATCTTGACATAAATTATCATAAGTTTTTAGATCCTTCTTTTTAGGGGGTTGTAATGCAGCGATTATGCTCTGATACATCTTTAGTTTGTCAAACTAGCAGTAATCCTGAACGGCACAAAATATATTTTGGCATGCTATTGTCAGGAACAACCTCCTTATTTGGTATTGGCACAGAAATAGTGCATAGTATGTAAATTACTGACTTAGAATCTAAAATTATTGCTATGCATCATGCGGGGATTAATTTCGCCAGGAAATAAGACAGATGTCAGAAACATTAAAGCGATTGAGAGTTACCTACGAAACGGTATATGCTGTTAAGAGTGACCTGAGTCAGTATAAAATTAAAAGCGATGTTTCAAATGAGTGCAAGTTATCCAAATCTAACTTAATGGTAAATGTGAGGATCCAAGTTAATATGTACATTGATGGAGTTAGAAAAATTGCTGATGCAATGATGTCTAGTAATGACCATGCTGTTTTGGAACCAACGCTGCTTTCAGAGGAGCATATAATATTAATATCTCAAAATGAACCTTCTCTTATTGGTACTATTTATGTACATGATCCTAGATTACTTTATCACACCGCTAAGGTGTATCCTGTGTTCATGGACATTATGAATGCCCAATTTGGCTTTGTAATTGAAGTTCCTCGCATTCGACTTGATGGCCTATTTCCGTTGATGCGTATTATAAATGTTGGAATTAATGATTTGAACAGTAATGTAATAGCACGGATATCTTTGCCTAAATATATTACATACAATGTTACGAGTAATAATACTAATTTTTATGATATATATGTGAATCAGTGTAAGAAATTGTATGGATTATGGTATTGTATGAAACAGTATTTGCCTTTGAGTAGACATCAGACATGTCTACAGAATTTAGTTAGGAACCAATCATCGGCAAAGAGCTTATGTAGTTTCAAAATTAAACAACTCTCCGAAGGTAATACTGTTGAAATTATTTCATCTGGTGTTTTTCTGCGGACCTCTGAGCGGAACGCACAAGTGACATTTCGTGAAGTGAATAATGATAATTTTGTAACGAAACAAATAAAAGTACCGACCTATGGAGTACTGTTTTTACCACATTGGAAATATTCTGAATTGAAAGTTGGTACACAGACTTTTAGCTCTAGTATACATAGAACAAGAGATACAATAGACATGCACGAGGAGGGTGACCAAATTCTGTTTAATCTATCTGATGTTCCTCCTAGTACTTGGGTCGATGTAAAATTAGCTTCTTCATCAACCCTTTCATTTAATGAAAGTAATAAACATGGATTGTTTACCTGTTTAGGAATTCATAATCCGTGTAATTTATATTATGTGAATTTCTTACTATTAGTTTTAATAATTGTCATTTTTGTGTGCTATGTTTTACGTAAATATGTTAGATCCATACTCTGTAAGTGTCTCAATATACGTGCGTCACCAGTAGCAACTAACACTGAAGATAATAATGGATATGAAAATGTTTCACTTGAAATGAACGTAGGCCGACCGAGATTTAGGTTTCTGCGGCATAGCCCTGTTGTAGAAGAGGGTTCTAGTGCCCACGGAAATCCATTTAGGTCATCGTGTTGTTGGAATGTCACTTATAGTCAACAAGATTCACCGCAGCAACAGATCTTGCCGAGGCAGAATCCAGAATCTTTGTATATGACACCAAGATCAGTAGAATCTGCGTTAGCTGTTGGAAAGGCTCTGTCGGAAATTCAGTTACTGATTGATGGTATTCAGTTTACGGGTGTCTTAGACACAGGTAGTAATATAACTATTATCTCGCTAGAAACTTTTAATAAATTAAATAGATCAACAAATGATCTGTTCCCTGCACCGTGGACAAATATTGTTGGAATCACTGGACATACATTGGGAGCAAAAGGAGCACTTAAGGTCAATATATACATAGGACATAAAGATATTGATACTCACGTTTATGTTTCAGATGACTGTACACATCCAGTAGTGATTGGAGTTGATGTCTTGCAGCAATTAGGGCAGATAACAATTAATTATCAGCAACGACTAATATTAATAGATGGGGAAGTATTGCGTTTAGGAACTTCATATACTAGAATTGTTCGCATGCCTTACTCAACAAACATTCCACCTAGAACGGAAGTAGTTATTCCCTGCCCTGTTGAAGGGTTCCTAGAAACTGGAGATGTTATATTTGAGCCTGCTGATAGATTAGAACGGGATTTCGATTTAAGTGGTGCTACAACACTTTTACCAAATGATGAATATATTAATGTGCCACTAAGGCTGTTGAATTTATCATATTATCCAGTTAAATTATATAAAAATTTGGCAGTGGGTACAATACAGTTACTTCCTGGGGATGAGTTTGTGGTGTCGATAGTTGATGCCCAGTGTAATGAAGAGGATACCGAATTCATTAATGAATTAAAATTACATGAGTCTGATATTACCATAGAACAAAAGAAACAGCTAACTGATTTATTTTTGGAATATTCGGTAATATTTGCAAAACATGATTATGACTATGGGGATATAACGGTAATAAGCCACTCAATTGATACGGGTGATGCAGTACCAATTAAGCAACGCCCTTATAGGATACCGTTTCAAAGCAAGGAGAAAGTTGATGCCGAAATAAGTAAGATGTTGCAGTGTGGCATAATAGAACCGTCTGTAAGTCCCTGGGCAAGTCCAATGGTGTTAGTTGGTAAAAAAGATGGCCATTCGTTGAGAATTTGTATTGATTATCGTAAGTTAAACGCTGTAACTAAGAAGGACTGTTACCCATTACCAAATATTAATGACCTTCTTGAGTGCGTAGGTAAAGCAAAATATTTTAGTGTAATGGATTTACTATCAGGGTTTTGGCAAATACCAATGGCATCGGATTCCATAGAGAAAACAGCATTTATTACTCCGGCGGGATTGTACCAATATAGAAAAATGCCTTTTGGACTTTGCAATGCACCAGCAACCTTTCAAAGAACGCTTGAGGCTACATTACATGGACTTGTTGAAAGAGTTTGCTTGATTTATATTGATGATATTTGTGTGTATTCTGAATCTTTTGAGCAGCATATTGAGAGACTGCGCCTTGTTTTCCATCGTTTAAAACAGGTGGGGCTGAAAATAAAACCACGAAAATGTGAATTTCTTCGCAAGGAAGTACCATACTTAGGGCATATAATTTCGGCCGAAGGATTAAAACCAGATCCATTAAAAATTGAAGTTATAAAAACATATCCGGTACCGACAGATACAACTTCGGTTCGGAGCTTTCTTGGCTTTTGTAGTTATTATCGTCGGTTTATAAAAGATTTTGCCATGATTGCTAAGCCTTTAAGTCAGTTAACTAGCTCTCAAAAATCGTTCCAATGGAATGAAGATGCGCAAAAAGCGTTCGAAACATTATGCCATAAATTAATGAATCCCCCAATTTTACAAATAGCGGACCCTTCTAAACCCTACTACTTAGAAACAGATGCAAGCGGTAAAGCAATAGGTGGTGTACTTTCACAAAATGACGAATCTAATAAACTACACCCAATAGCATATGGGAGCAGACTTTTGCAAAAATCTGAAAGAAATTATACAGTAACTGAGTTAGAAGCATTGGCTGTTGTTTATTTCATGAAATATTATAGAAACTATATCTACGGTCAAAAAATCACCATTATTACAGATCATTCTGCGTTACGATGGCTTTTAACCAATAAAAATGCTTCAGGTAGATTACAAAGATGGGCTTTGTCATTAACTGAGTACGACTTTTCGGTTGAGCATAGAGCGGGTAAGAAAATGGGACACGTTGATGCATTGTCACGGGCAGATTTTAAGAATGAGGAGTTAAAACCTATTGCAGCCCTGGATGATGACATACAATTTGCATATACAACTACAACAAGATCCGATTTCGATGATTTAACGTCAGTAGAAATTAATTTCGTGGAAAAACAAGAACTTGATCCTGAGATACGAGCACTTCGAAACTATATAGCTAAGGGGAAAAGGCCTGATGACCCAAAATTAGCGTCTCACTTTGCAATGGTGCAACCGAGGTATTTTGTTACAAAAGGATTATTGTATCATCATTACCCAGTGCCTAAATACAAGAACGGCATGCTGTGGGAACAGTTGGTTGTACCATATCCCTTGAGAGGTGAAATAATTTCTGCTCATCATGACGACGTAATAGGAGGAGGACACTTGGGAATAAGTAAAACATATCAAAAATTGTTACCAAAATATTACTGGGAAGGTATGTATCGTGATGTGACCGAATGGTGTAAATCTTGCATCGATTGTCATAAACGAAAATGTGGTCCGCATCGAGAAAAGGCAATGTTACAGCCTATACCAGCTACACAACCAAATTATTCATATCACGTTGACGTGTTAGGACCACTCCCATTAACATATAATGGCAATAAATATGTTGTCATTTTTATTGATCGTTGTACTAAGTACCCTGAAGCAATTTGCACGCCAGACCAGAAGGCTACTACAATTGCAAAACTTTTCATGACAGAAATAGTTTGTCGTCATTCAACACCCTGTGAGCTTGTCAGTGATAATGCACCTAACTTTCGAAGTGAATTGGTTGATCAAATTTGCAAATTGACTGGGACTCGCAAAGTATTTTCCACGCCGTACAGACCTCAAACAAATGGTATTGTTGAACGCATTAATCGGACAATACTAAACATGGTGTCACAGTACGTGGACACTGCACAGCGAACATGGGATGAATTTGTTCCGTTTGCTTGTTTTGCCTATAGAGTTAGTGTGAATGATTCAACAAGTCTGAGTCCTTTTGAAATGGTATATGGGAGACAACCACGATTGCCAATTGATAGGTCGCTGCCAATATCTAATATTAATTATTTGGATCAGGAGGATTATTTTCGTGATGTACAACTCACGCTTAAAGCTGCGTGGAAACTGGCTGCTGAGAATATTATTGTGTCACAAGATCACATGAAATTGCAGCATGATAAAAAGGCTGGTGAACCAAAATACTGGGTTGGACAAAAAGTTTTGTTGCATGTCGCCTTTCAAAGGAAAGGAAAAAGCCGAAAATTGGCCCAGGAATGGCAAGGGTTATATGAAATAACTGAAATATTATTTCCAAATGTAATAATTAAACCCCTCGGTAATTTAAGGGATGGTCCAAAACGCGTGCACGTAGAAAGAATTAAGCCTTTCCTAGGACCATATGTACCAGAACTTATTGTGGAACAGCCTGAGCAGGAGTTGGAATCAAAGCAGTCTTCAAATACACCAACAGAAGAAGTCCCAGAAGTTCCTTCTACGTCGTTTCATGATAACAGTTTACTGCAACATACTTCGCAGAACTTGTCAAATGCAAATACTACATCCCACAAAAATCAAAGTGTAGAGAGAGGGCACAAATATAACTTGAGACCAAGAAAAACGTCTATTTAAAATGGTTCACCAGCCTACCGACACATACTTATTCAAGGAATAGAGATCATATTCAAAAGGATTATTAAGATTTGTTATTAATTGCAGCACTGAAAGCCACATTCGGCCGTCTGATTATTCTCGACAAGTGTAACGGTTGCGTATCGTTGGAAGTATATCGTTCTGGACGTGTTTATTCCGATAAAGTTAAGTCAACGATTTTTTTGTATTACATCTGCGAAATATTGCATGTGATGAACTCATATTCAACAATAATGTTGAGTTAGCGTATCCCTCTTGGGACATCTTTGACATTTTACCGGTAATTATATTCGATAACTTTGAATCAATAGTTATGGATCGTTGTTAACTAATGAATGTGGTTGCTTGTGATTCTGCTGCTTACGGTGTGTCCTCTGAGGTTACGAACTTTGTTACTGATTCGTTGTTGGACATTACAAAAGTTGAGTCAGAAAATCAACTTCAGCAATTGCTTTCGCAACACAGTCTTTCAACGTATTTACCACTCCAATCGATCGTTAATGACATTCGAAAACCTACTACAGAATCAACAACTGAATTCAGTGAAGTAATGCTATGGGATGTATTGTATGCTAGAATACCTTATCAGAACATTCCACAACATCTATCACGAAATGGTCAAACGATGTGCGTTGTTTGCAAAACAACCATTACTGATGGATCACATTTTTCGCAACTGACGCATCGATGTGCTGTTCAGTCTAAAAGATTTCGCTTGTCCCCAGTTGGACTAATGCTGTATGAGCACCAACTATGGATAACAAAACATCGAGTCGGAAATAGCATTCAGTATCGAAATACAGCAGGAATGGTTACAGTTTGGTTGGTCGGAAGTGATGATGGATCAGCGAAAATACAACGCGGTAGTAACTGGACGAGAGGACCAAGTGATCTCCCTATAATCACCGGTCGATCGCCACTTGGATCTCGTGTACACTTGACTTTCGCAATCGAAAATCGCTCTAACGTGCAGCCAATTGTGCATGTTGCGCCTTTAGAAGAAGATGGCGGAGATCAACATCAAATATATTACTTGCGACAAGGCAATGAAGTTAATCCGTATGTTGACGTATATCTGCCGTGGACAGGTGAAATGGGACTAAATTATTACGAGATTCAGTTCTGGTTACAATGCAACAACAAATTTCAAATGACAAAGTTTTTGCCGATTTGTACTATAGTACAGTGGATGTACGTATTGCCAGAAGTTGAAGAAATAATTGCTGATGTGCTCGATAACTTGCCGGAAAGAACAAAGCGCGAATCACTTCACGGTATGGTGGCACTAATTCCTGAAAGTATGCATTGCCCGCCAAAACTAACAAACGAAGGAGCAGCCATTAAGAGAATTTGTACACGTCAGAAAATAACAAAACCAGAATTATCACCGTACTTTGGCATTTGGCATCAGGCGGATCTTCCTACAATGCGGAATCGATCATTCTCGCGTGTCATGGATAACTATCCAGCAATTACGTTAGAAACGTCTTCGGATGAAATTCAACAAATTCTAGACCTAAGAGTTCCAATAACTGTCAACACGTTTCCGATGCGAGCGCTTGCGGAACTATTAGGACAAGTCGAATATGAAGAAGACGATCCAATAAAAGTCGACACGTCGAATCTAACACCGTCAACGGAGAGCGAAATACAAAGTCTAGATTGGCAAGAAGCTTCGCTATGTCATAATTTTTATGATAACGATAGTGGATGTTTTCATGTCTCGACGAAAGTGCTTGCTGCTCAATTTCGTCACTTAAAGCTGCCGCCGCGTCAAATGGTTCGGTTAATCAGTCCATCATGGAGATTCAAACTTTTAGCTTACATTGTCGGGAAGAAGTATCTTGGTGAAGAAACCGGACTCATACTACGGATGAGTAATGCAGCTCGAGGATTATTTCGAGAAAATCAAAGTGTTTGCGGCGTTAGTTTGTCACCACCACTAGGCCCTGCAACGGAATATCTTGTTTCACTGCTTGAAAAACTAATTTATGAAACGTCAGAAGAGCGAGAATACGGAAGGATCGTGAGAAAGACTGGGACTGTGATAGTAACTGAACCAGGGAAATTAGATCTAGATGAAAGTGTCGATTTTGACAACAAAGAAAAAAGCGTTGTGACGGGTAAAAATAGCCAAGCCACATCCAAGCGTCAACTATTTTTGCAGTTATTTAGACATGGAGCAATGTCTTTGTATGAACTTTTGTTCTCCAATGTAAATAACGACGATCCAGAGTTTCACAGAACTGATTGGAAGCAAACGCTTGATTTCGAACCATGGCTAGCTGGAATGAACTCTGAACAATTGGAAGTAAAAGACGCAATACTAAACGGTACGAAGCTCCTGCTGTGTCTGGCGCCGCCAGGTACTGGAAAGACTGATGTCATCGCTCGATTAATAAGCGTCCTTATTGCTGATCATCCGGACAAGAAGATTCTTTGCGTTGCACCAACAAATGCAGCGGCTAATATTTTGGCGTTACGTGCGGTACAAGCGTTTAAGAGAATACTACAAGCCAGCGAAATTCCACGAATATCGTTGCTGCGATATCTTCGACGTGGTTACGATCTAGATCTGATTGATCCTGAGCTACGACCCTACTGTGCTTCGCGATTAGATCCCGGGCTTGACGATTGCGATCACCAAATAACTTCCAGCTCATATCTACTTGGACACAAAGTTATTGTTTATACACTCGATATGGCAATAATGGATTTAGCTAATAGTCTCGAAGCGTATCATCATGAGCAAGGAACATCAGAGTTCGGAAAATCTGTATTTAACATGTTAATTGCTGACGAAGCCGGATCAATGGATTTCGCCAGAATGTCAGTGATCTTGCCCATGGTAGCGAGTGGGCAAATAGTGTTGCTGGGTGATATCAAACAGCTATCAGCATACGTCACTAATCAAGTGTTAAAGCGAACTGCTGCCGAAGAATCAGGAATGGAATTTCTTTTAAACCTAACTCATGGTCAGCCGTACACTAGAGTCGTGCAATTACGTCGTAATTATCGATCACAAGAAGACTTACTGAAGCCGCCCAATCGCGTTGTCTACTCAGAAAGTCCGTTGATCACAAGCGTTGTTCCAATAAATGATCCGGTTTGGCCAGTTGGTAGCATTATTCCACAACAAAAATCAATCCTATTCAAGCATATCGAAGGATTACAAGAATACCATGGAATAAGCCTGTTCAATCCTTCAGAAATTGCTACTGTATATCGTATCGTCGAATTTCTAGTACACCGTAATGGTGTTTGCCCGGCTGACATCGGAATTGACGCCACTTACGCCGCTCAAGTTGATTTGTTGAAAGCAGTTATATCAGAGCACCATCCAGAAATCAAGATCGGATGTGCTAACGTTTGGCAAGGTGACGAACGATCTTATATGATTATATCATTAGTTCGATCATCACCCTCACAAGATGCTTTAGGACAATCTCATGAAATGGGTTTTCTTTCGGAACATCGTCGTATCAATGTGACGACGACGCGAGCTCGAAAAATGAACATTTTTGTCTGTAATATGCTGCATTTTATCGATCAACAACTGCTCAGAGAATTTATGCGTGAATGCTGCGTTCATAATGGATGGATAGAACCAACGGCTCCAGCAATAAAGCGATATGTTCATCTACGCGTGTGTAAAGTACATCCGTTGCCACAAGATGAGCCTTCAGCAGACGCCTACAATTTACATGAGTTATGATGTGGATCTACAGCAAGCTGTCGATCAAACAAAAAACTTATAGTAATTTATCGACTACATTTGAATCAGTTATCTTCAGGCTGTTGTTGAAAGCTTTTCTTGTCAGTGCAACCACAAGGGCTCGCGACGATTGGAAGATTGGAAGGTTGAAGTTAGTTGTTGTTATAGTATAACGACCGTCGTTTCTAATATACTATCTTGATATGGCAGTTTTACCATTTTTTGGAGGGAAGCATGTTTTCTCTAACCACTATCCATCACCGTTCTGGGTGGGGCAACAGCATTATACTTGCGTGGAACAGTATTATATGTTGAAAAAGGCTGAACATTTTGGATGTATGCAGCTGGCCACAATAATTTTACAAACTGACGACCCTAAGATCATGAAAAAGATGTTAAATTCAACCGAGCGCACGTTAAAGCAAACTGAACAAGGTCGGGCGCTTATTGAATCTTGGCGTGCGCAGCAACTAGGTGTCATGGAGTTTGCGGTTACACAAAAATTCCAGCAAAATCCGACTCTAAAATCAGTCTTGTTGGATTCTGATCCTAAAATTTTAGTTGAGGCTAACAGAAATGACACTTTTTGGGGAGTCGGTCTCGCTTCAAAGGATCCTGCTATTTATACTCCGAATCTATGGGAAGGAAAGAATGAGCTTGGGAAAATACTGATGCGTGTAAGAGATCAACTTAAAAACGCTGAAACTTTGAACCTGGATGATAGGAGTATATGTGATTTTGATGTAAATCAGTTCTTAACAGGCATAAATTAGTGCATGGCTAGTATTACAAAACAACGATAGAAATGCCAACTAGCGATGTACAATTGTACCATACTGTACATAACCCATTTACTATTCTTAGAACATTCATGGCTCATATATCGCCTCTTTGGGCAATCTTTGAAGTTTTTACCTTGTTATCGGACGTCGATTTTTACTAGATGTATCTAATATTATATGCGATTTCTGGCTTTCATTTAACATTTTGTTGCAATTTTAGACAGGATTATTGTGTCTAAATATTAAGTGCCAGACTGGTACTTTGCAAAAATTAAAAAAAATTGTAACTCATTCGAGGCCGAATTAATTTGCTGTAGCTGGTAATGTTTGATCAATACAAAAAAAACGCCTCAAATCAAACTGTGTCGACGGATGGCTCATGTAACCCATTATGATATCAGGGGGCCGTTGCCGAATTTCTTAAATGTCTAAAAAGCAAAATTAAACAAATAACATTAAATCACAAATCACCAGACTTTGTATATAGGATAATGTATTTTTCTACTATGAGGTAATAAAGGGAAATATTTAGTAATTTATAGCTTATAAAACTTAGTCACTTGTCAAATTTCTTAGTTGTGAATTCTGGTTTGGTGGCGTAAGATAGATGACTGGTGCTAAATCAACAGTAAATGTTACTACTACAAGTTACTAAGGATATCATTTCACTGATTTTTCTAACGGAAAGCTGTGATGAGTTTCTGAAGTATTTAGCAGACTGAGTTTAAACTTAGTGCAGACCGAAGCTATATGTACTATAAAAAATTTTTTTTTGACAAAGAGGAAAAGCGTGATGTATAAGACTATCGTGCTAGATGTAATTATGTTAGAACTAACTTGATTTGATTGTCATCTTGCTATTTATTTACTTTACTTACTTTTTTGCTAGTGATTTACCTTTAGAAAGGTAATACGAGTTTGTCCTGTCCATACAAGTTTCTATTGAAATATAGATAATTTATTCTGAACTAATTCTTCTAGATATCAACCTCATAGAACATCATCAATTATGCAAAAAAAACTCGTATTGATTGCGGTGAATCACACAGCCTTACACGTCTGCTATTCTCTTGCCTTTAAGGTATATATATATTTTCCTACTCATATTAGTATAATATATGTAAAAGGCGCGCACATGCTGTTTCAACAAAGTCTGATCAAAACAAATTTAAGAACTGTTATAAATTTTTTTTTATCGAAACGGAGCAAATAGACTTTCTCCTGAAGCTGCAAATTGGCGAAAACATGAAAATTACTTTATTGTTAAGTGCGACTTAACATATATATCTCCGAGTAAATAGAGTGCAAATATATAGATCCAACACGTAGTTCGATCCCATATTCGGAGGCAAAATAACAAAAAGTGATTTAATAGCTCTTGAAAAATCTGGAAACAGGGGTATAAGTGTTTCACAACAGTTTTCCAAAAAAATATTGACAAAAAGTTTAGCTTATTAAAACCTAAACTTTTGCGTAGCACAGTTTATATTGTCTTAGCATAGTTTTATTGTATTACCTTTTAGACTGTTTTCAGTATTATCACATTCAATTTTAATTTCCGGGTTCTGTGGTACTCTGAACAAAGAAACTTTAATTGTTTATCTAGTAATAGCCCAGCTCATGATTTAATATTTAAGTATACGTCACTTTAAATTTAAAATGCGTTAGTAGGTTTTATTTTCTTTGTTTTATTTGTAGCGTATTCTTTAATTATTAACTTAGATTTTAAAATAATGGGATTATAACAACTAAGGCTAATAAATTTGACAAGATCACATAGTTTTTTTGGTTTCTGATGGATTTTTTTGTTTGTAATTTTGAAATACTTATAGCAAATCGGTGTATATTCGAAGTTCATAACTTATTTAATTATTTATAAAAAAAAGCCCCCGGAGTGGGCTTCAGTTTGGTCAGAAGAATGTAACAAAACCTATTAACTTTAATATGTTGATCTTAATTGATTTTAGTATATATATGTATGTGTGTATATATGTATATATATATGAATATATATGTTGCTTTTGTAGCTGATTTATTTCGGCGATCATTTGGGCAGGTTTATATTTTAAAATTAGTATACAATTTAATTTCTACATACCTAAGTTCTAATTTTAGCAGCAGCAAATTATCGAGTTGGAAACAATTTCAATTATTTCCATTTAATTGCTTTTAAAAACGCTGTAGGGCTGCATTCCATTTTCCAATATCTCTAGACATTTAGTTTATCCATTTGTAAATGATAGATACACAATGCATAGCTTGTACATTTGTACCTGATAGACTTTAACAAAAACGTGAAATTTTATTAAATACACATTTTCTCACAAAAAGGCAATATTTCAGTTATATTTAACAGTTTATTTTATTTTAACAGTCTTTTGCTGAGCTAATTTCGAATTATGAATATAATATGGTACCATTTTGAGCCACAAATATTTTGCATTCCAAAAGTTAATAATTTTACTGCAAAACAAGCAACAATTTTTTTTGTTTTTCTTTACACTACTTCCAACAAATAATAGTTTCTAATTATTCCGAGATAAATAGTTTAAATTATAGAATTAATTTATATAACACTAGATACTGTAGCCTTATTATATATATACTAATACAAAACATTATTAAAGTTAATTAATTTTTAAAAAAAATGTTTTAAATTCTTGCGCCAAAATCCAATTAAGCCTGACAAAAAAATTTTAATCGAGATAATAGTTTATATATAAAATACCGATCGAACAATCAGGTTTACTTCATTTGATTTTGAAGAAACTACAAACTGGTCCTACGATTCTTCAGTTTCTAGTCTAACTGCTTATACAAACGAGCTGGTCAGGATTCGGCGTAAGGTTTTGGCTCTATACAATTAAAATTTAATATTTTCTGGTTTTTATGTTTCAAGAAAATAGTGTTGTAAATTTTGGCCAGTCCATTCCTGTCGAAAATTTTTACTAGTAAAATATCTAAGCACAAGACAGAGACAAAACTCTAAAATTTTAGTCTATATATAATCTTTGAAATTATGTACATACCACAGACATTTCTGTGAGTATAGTATCCAATTATGCAGAATTAAATTTGTTCATTCCAAAAGGCTTCTTGTTGGCCTAGTTTTACCGAAAAATCTTGCCTTCTATATTGTCATTACCACTTCGGGTTTCAAGTTATTAATGTCAGCTAGCATGATAATAAACCTAGGAAATGAACTTTTCCCTGTAGCTCACATTGGACTTTTATGCTTGTCGTACGATTTTATAAAGAAAGGTAATACAATGTTGTCAAAATTAAGAAAAAATCCTATGAATTTGTCCAAATCCAAACTGATGTAATTTCAAGCTATGACGTGATCAAATGACTTCCCGCTATAACAAATACCTTCTATCAATTAGCATCAAAATTTGGTCCACTTTAATCAGCCAAAATAGGCCAAAAAAACTAGAAAGTCTAACTCTGTGGTTTCATGGTTCCAGATTGTTTATCCGTTGTGGCCATACGTGCTCATAGAGAACAGCAGTGAGATTTACCCGCCCCTGAGACATTGAACCCCCTTCTTCCGAAGACTCGGCTGCAACCATGGGACCTACAGCATATACGCCCTGTGATGTATTCGATACACATGCGTTGTCCTTCATCTAAAATGCTAATACAATATCTTATTAGTAATACTATTATTTTTATTAAACCACCCATGCGGTCTACTGCTTTCATCTATATATATTCATAAATGACATATATATATATTTCACGTTCATAAAATAGTACATATTTATTTGTATATGTATATTATATATAAAAATGTTTACATACCTTTGCGTCACATTAATTTATCGGCTTAAAGAAAGAAAAATCGACTTCATGCCAGTTTCAGTTTTTAGGCACATAAAAATAATTTCACAAATCCGACGGCTTCGCGCTCACACTTGTAGTATATATTCTTTTTAATATTTAGAAGTTGAACAAAAATACTGGCTTGGCAGTTTATTGTTTGTTATAAAATCGACGTTGATTAATCAGAGCTGGAAAATAAAAAAACAATGCGCTGAATTTCACCACGCTATATATACACACGAGATAGCATATGAAAGTCATTCGTGCATGATTTGTCTTTAATTTGATTCCATAATTACTATCTCAAACGACCGTATTTCTACTCAAAATAGCTTTAGCAATGTAGGGAATCCCAGGCTATAACATAGAAAGGTTATATAAATTCCATTAGTTTCAGTTCACTAGCTTAAATATATGGTGTTTTTTGTTCTAGTATAGGGTTCGAGCGACGTTCAAGCCCGTTCCCTGAATTTGATTAATTTTTGATTATTGTTCGCGTTATTATGTTAATATTAATAGTACCATATATTAATTATTATATGTGGAATAAAGACTTAGTTTTGCTTGTTTTTCACATACGCTACGTCTTTGTATAATTTCTCCTGTAATTTTACAATTTAGCTTCGTTTTTGAGACTCATTTGGCTGTTGTATGTTGTAGTTCTGATTAAAGTAGCATTAGAGTTTTCAATTCGGAAGATATTTTTTTAAAAAAATGTCGGACAGCGATTACTTCCAATAGGAACGGTGTTTTGATAATTTTTTTAACTCGGAGTTCAGATTAATTTATGGCATGATTGATCTGCCTCAGTTTTAATTATTTGTTATAATTATTCCTATACTCGATAGAACTTTACCTATGGTGTCTATGGATTACGGCGTAAAGATTTATCTAGTATGAAATCGTTAGACCTACTTGGTGTCGGAAATTTTGAAAATTCACAGAAACATAACAACTCATAAAGTGATTCATTTGCCTTAGCGTGAGATATTGCCTGTCTAACAGGTTTTGATTTTCGGTATTCCAGAATCATCCGAGCGATTTCAGTTTGTGGCTCTTCCATAGTCTGTGGGCAACGACGGAATGTTAAATTAGCACACTCTTTCTCTAACAATTTTGTTAATCATGATTAAAAAAAACAGTTATTTTAGCGCTGTCAAATTTTTCTTGAATCACCTGTTTTCTAGCAAAACATAATTGAATTTCTGCGAATGCTACACAGCCGTAAAAAACAAAAAACAAAAATGAATGTCAACACATGGCCGTAAAAAACGTGTTAAAAAAATCTATATTCATCGTTGTATTTTTTGTTTTGTTTTCACGAGACCTATTGCTAAAAACTTTTATAAAAGTTTGTTTTTATATAAAAAATACTTTATTAACACGGAAAAACAGCTGAGTATATGGAAATATTGCAGCGGTATATTTGAGACTTTCTAAAGTTTCAGATGGTTGGCAAAAGCCTGCAACGTAAAAAAATAACTGTGATGTATTTACTCATGGCGGAAATGTAAGCTGACTTTGGTATATAGATTCGGAACTTAGGAAATGATGAATCGAGCTACACGGGTGGGCATGGTACTGGAGATCCCGAAAATGTCTTATTTTTATTTATAAATATTTAGCTAATATTGGTTCAATTTTTTTTTGCTACAAATATTATTTATTCAGTACTTGACATATATATAATACATAATTGACGACCGGTTTAATACAATTAAGTTTACAATTTTGTAGTATACGTGACGCGTTTTAGCACAATGCAATTGTTTAAAGTTTCGTTGTGTTTATCATCTCTTATCAGAATATATAGCATTCCTGATTTGAAGGTGTCTCGTTACAAAGCCTCTGCCTTGCTAAGGGAGCTGGGAGGCAACCGCAGACCATCCTGTTATCATTTCAGATAAATTTGTTTTACTGACCAGTTCCCAGTTATATTTCCTTCAAAATAAATTTTTTTCCATGGATTCTGAAAGCTATTTTCACAAACTCGTGTTAATTCCAATTTAGGTCTGATAAAATATAGTTGGATTTTCGGACATTAACTAAATTGTTCATCAATGGTTTTGCGGTTAATTGAATCAAAATAATTCTATTTTTTTGTCATCGCAAAGTATGATGTTTAATGGATGTGATTTAAGACTATTTTTTACATGAGTTTTGGGATTTTTACCTTGGTTTAAAAGTATAATGTTTACAAATTTATTTTTGATATTTTAGTATTTTTATTTTTAAGTCAGTGGTAGTCATGTAAAGCGAGATACCCACAGCGAAACGCAATTGTATACAATTGGCCGTCGGACAGAGTACGCCATCGAAAACGGTGATTTGAAACTCGACAGAATACACTCTAGTGACCCAAGTGTACTCTATTTTTTTTGTTTAGTTACCGTAAGTCCTGTCTTAATGGTGGTTATATTAAGCATGACATCGATTCAAAATGACATTATAAGCAAAAAAGTTGAATTCATAAATTCATATATTTTTTTAATTCGTAATTCCGTTTAAAGTGGTCGCTCAATGATGCGGCCAGTATACTTGTTTATTTGATATTTTGAAATTAGTTTTTTTGGGTTATATTATATAATAGTGTATGAAGAGTTGAATTGTTACACCAAAGTTGTAAGGAAGTCTTTTACATTCAAAATTTTCTTAAAGTATAATTTTGCTAATGAGTGTATACAACAAGAGTTTATACATAGTAATTCCAAAATTACAAGTATGTGATATTCCTTTTCCATGAGAATACGACCCATAAACGATAGGAATGCCCTACAGTATGGTTATATTTATGTTAACAGACATGGTACACAATTGAACATAATTAAGGAATGCCATTATTGAGAAAAATTGCTATGAGATTTTCTCAAGATTTTCTGAATTCTTTAATTTTTTTTGACAATCTATCAGAAATCAATCAATATTTTTCTGTGTGCTAACTCAAAAATATTTAATCACCCATGAATTGAATAAATATGGCATCATCGGTTCTCTGACTGCTGAAAAATAAGACCAAAATTGGCCGCAACTGCTGTGTTCAGTAAAGAACAGTCTTGATAGATGGTTAAAAACGTGCTCTATGAATGTAACATTGACTTATGTGTCAAGGGTAGCGGTTAAAATCCAAAAAAACTCAGTAACAGTAGGGTCTTGTGTTCAAACTTTATTTCAGAGTAAAATTTGTTCCTTATCGCCATGGATTCAGTATTAGCGCATCGATTTAGCTAGAGATCTCACCGCGTAAATGTTCTTAATTGGCGACGTATTACAGTTAATTCTTGAGATAACTCAATGATTCCTCCAGGTCATTGGGTTTATAATAAATTTATTTTTATTTTTTTTTATTTTTTGTTTGTGTCCAAAAGTTAAAATTCTGATATATTTTAGGTGTAAAGTAATTACAGTGCTATA
>JASANE010021575.1:0-10767 GCA_030248225.1 Trileptium ribeirensis
GAGAAGCAATGATGGCTGCCGGTGAAGATTATCATGCCCTTCCCTATCGCTAAGTACATGCATAAAGAGATCGGTTAAGCTTCTTGCACTTGTTCGCGATTGTTCGCACTCTAATAATAAATCCCTGTTAGATATGAATCATGTAAAATATTTCTATATTTCAATGATTTGTATCGCAGGTGTGATTTGTTATTTATGAGGCGATCGAAAGTAGTGTTGGGCAACGGCCGGTTTATTGAAGTCAAAGGACGGCTATCGGCCGACCGTAAAATTTTCGGCTGTCCAAGGCCAAAGGCTAGTCCTCGGCAAACGGCAAATCGTCACGCAAGGACAGGCCAAAAGCCAATGGCCGACCGTCAACCAGCGGCAGGCCAAATGCCTACCGGCCCACCAGCGGCTCAGAGCCTGGGCGACGGCAAATTGACGCCCCACTGCTAAGAAGCTTTTGTTACTTCGATACGAATTTAATATTTCTTTTTCAGCATTTATTCAAAAATCGATGTTCATATGAAGGTTTTGCACGGTGTGCTGCTAAAATTGCTGACACTGCTAAATGCCGAATCCTACATCGAGGCAGATTATAGCAAGACTGTACTATATTTAATGCTGGGCGACAGCCTGTCTTAAGGTCTAACATTAAACATAGACACATACTATTTTAATAATAAACATATATGCTACATGCTTAAATATGACCAGATGGTATTAGACGATGCAAAATCCTTGCGGTTATATATCATCAAAAGATTGCAGCAGTGTGGTCTAATTCAGTTGTGATACAGCAGTAAACGTATAGAGCATAATACGTGCGAAAGACAGCCTGTAATTGCTGACTAACTATTTTTGCGACTGCAAACAGCAAAAAATTGCTAACGTCCGACTGACAGAGGCGTTAACGACCATATGATGGTTTTAAAGCCGCTAACAACAAGAAAATTGTTAACCGAATTTTGTATATATGCATACATCTATAAATTTCCGTTCATTCCTTTCATATGTTTAATGGTTTGATACTATATGCATTATGCTTAATTACTACAAAACATATATTGTAAGTAATCACAAATATATTAATTTAATAAATATTACTTATTAATTGCTACTAATTTGCACACACAACAGTCCCGCAAAGCATGTAATAAAGATGTATTATGAAGATTCCACAAGCTGAGTTCTCTACGAATATATTCTCTGTCAAAGCGTTGATTTAAAAGGTAAGTCCTCACAGCAGTTTATGTAATTCACATTTCATTTTACTTTAAACATGAGTGCAGTTTCCAGAGGATGGTGTTGGTTAACGGTGCAATAATTGAAACGTAGCGAGCGAAACGAGCGGAGTTTCCACTGAGGACGTTGAGGGAAAAATCATGAAAATTTCTTTTTCGTCTGTTTCTGTCATTCATAACTCATCTTCGGGTGAATGCATTTCGATAATTCGATAACATGTGCCTTTTAGTTGAACGCGAACAGCTCCAACTCCAACTTCAGGGCTAAAATTTCAAAAAACATGTTTTTAAAGATTCATTGCCCCATGCGGTACCAGCCCATATATTGCGACACAGGGTTCGCATGTAAAAATCTTCCTATCCTGAATCATCTCAATGGAACGTTACTAACCTCGACTTTTTGTGGGACCACTTCCTGGGCCGCTGTGGCATCGAACATGGTTGGGTCGACGAGGTTTTAATGGGATCAGGGTTACAAAGGTTTTACTACATCAAACACAAAACCTGTTACAAGTGATTACACCAAATGACCACATGATGAAAGCAAGCTCGCTCCGTTTCACCTTCGCTTGCGAGTTACACTATAGGCATTAAAAATTACTGCGATGAATTATGTATCAAACAGGTGATTATCCCTATACAAGAAAACGTCATAAAACTATGGTTATTCCATAACTACAAAAGCGGAACGTTTTGCCGACAACTGAAATACTCCGCACATACCAAATTGTGTTGTTTGACTTAATGTAATACTGTAGACACTACACTGTTTTTGATACTACATGTTGTGGTATATAAATTCTGGCCCTTCAAGAGGATGTAGCGGCACTTATTCTCCTGTCTCTGGCATACAGTTAACCAATTTCGGCAGACAATTTGACAATAATATTCGAGCCTAAATACGGCATCTTAATACAAAGGAATGTTATACTACGATAACGGGCGGAACAGTAGATCAATCAGATAATTAACACTCTGACAAGAGCTGAAAACAAAGTTACATCTGAACTACTGTGATTCACAACATTAACTTTTGCATATTATATAGCTAGGCTGTGTATTAAACCATATGGAAAGGAGAAAAATGCTGTAGTCTAAATTCAAGTTTTTTTCTTACGAAATTCTACTAATTTAAAGTCAGAAAACCAGCAGAGAAAATGGTAATACAATTTGTACATCTAACAATGCTGCAGTTGAACCTGCTGATACCTATTGTGTTTGCGTTACAGTCACTAATGCACCAGTCGTTTGTGCTCTAAATTCATTCATATTCTTACAAACACAAGAATTTGTTGCGCCACAGCGTTCGGCCAGGCCAATAAACCATGTGTTAGCGAAGTTTTAGAAAGGGTCTTGTCACTAGGGAATTTGAAAAAAATCTAGACAAAAACTAACCATAGTCGAATATAAAACACAACTAATATTTGTTTCTAAATGTTTACAACAGTCGCTAGCTGTATGGCTTTTGAGCTCTTGGAGCAAGTGGCAGACTTTCTTCTTCAATTTCGTTCACATTTTCGAGATCAAGTTTTAGATCAGCATCGTGTTTAATAGTATCATTAGCCAGTTGCCTCTGCAGTCGAACGTTTTCACCGCCGTCCAGATCGTCTAAATATTGATCCGAAAGTTCCGCGTCGATTTCTGTAACATTTTTAGCGTTCATTCGGGCTTCTAGCTTCTTCTCAAACCAGGACGGTTGCTTCCATGTTTTTATTAAATAAAAAATAAGAAGACCAATCCCAATCAACAGTACGATACAAAGAATTATAAGTCCAGCTTCGGCAATGCGTGAACAAGTGTCACCCTAAAAAACAGTATAAAATGTGAGAAATACAAACTATTGTAATAAAAATACTATGGACCCGAAAATTCCTTAATGGTTGATTGTAAATTTGTGCATGATATATCTTGCACAAATTTAATTTTAAATACCATTTGGGTAATTTGCAAATATTAAATTTTGTAGACGTTTGCGATTAATAGCAGTATTTCTAGTTGCACAGCTATTACCTTATAATCTAATATAGCCTGCTTTTTATCGCAGCGTACTATGGCTCCTAAATGGCCTAATAAATCGGAAATTTTTGACGAAGCGACTCCCGTTGCCCTATAGTTAGCTAACGAACTTACAGTTCCGACCGTCGACCGTGACGACGTAAACATTGATAGCTGATGCCCTGGCACTCCATAAGTCTGGGTTATTAACCTGCGTACAAAAATTGCACTTAGTAAAATCTACGCTTCAACTCACAGCCAATTATTCCTTTCTGTTTACGATTTCTTCTAGCCGCCGCTAATACGGCGGCCACCAGCGCACGTTCGGGCACTATGAATGCTTCTATGTCTCACCGAAACTCAGCGGCCTGCTATGTTTACTGTGTGTGTTTTTACGCCTCATAACGCTGGCCATGGTGTGCATCAATCTACCGGTCATTTCCTTCTCGGAGCAATTCAATTTGAAAGCTCGTCCCCAAAGACGGAAACCTCGCCTCTCACATCGCCCGTGATTACCACGACAATGTTATGCAGGCACTTTCAGCAATAATGATACAGGTTTCACCGACGTCAGCGGATGTTTTAACATTGCTGAATACCAATGGTGCCGGAGCAGATGCGGTTGGGAAAAATGCTATGTTCAAGGCCTTGCGAGCTTGGGTCGAATCTTATGGTCGGCCTTAGGTATCACGAGACTTCGGATGCAATTAGTCTCATTAATCATTTTGAACACATTGATTATACCCAAGGAAAAAATTGAGCTCTGCTTGAGAAAGCAGTATCGCGTTCCGACGTTCGTACAGCAATTAAAACGGCGTCTGAAGAAAGCTTCTTATTTGTCATCAAAGGTTTAGAATGATCTGATATATTGCATCGGTTCCACTATCCTAAATACTATTACGGCGCAGGTCACACAGGAGGAATTTTGCTCCATTCAAGCTGACGAAATAGCAGAACAATTGACTGTAACTCTCCGCTATGTGGATACGCTGAAGCAAATTTGTGAGAGCTTCGTTGGATTGATCAGCCTAGATGAGGCATATACAACATTCATTGCCGACAGGCCGCCTTAGAAAGTTGAAGATCTTACGCTTGATCTGTCAAAGATGGAAAGCCAAGGCTACGATGGTACGTTAGTAATGAGCGGAAAGACATTGAGGGATCTCCAAGCCGTGGTTCGACATCACTGTCAACTTGCAACATGTATCCACTGCTTTACTAACAAGGTTTACATTACCCTGAAGTACGCATCGCTGTCATCGCAGCTCCAATTCGCCTCCAATTCTCAAGAATTCGCCACAACGAATCAGACAGCTTCGTACCGCAGTTTAAGAGACCTCTCTTCAGGCACGCCAAACAGTACTGTGCCACTTAATTGGATACAACGACACGATGCCTGTTCCTCATTTCAAAGCTTTTATGACCCACTTGTTAAAATTTTTGAACGACAACGAGATGAATTTTCATTTAATTAAATAATACCGCCGAATAAGCTTTTTTCACAATAATTACAACGACAATGGAACCAATAAGGACCAATTTCACAATGTTAAGCGGCGAAAACCTTAGCAATTAAAATGACAGATTCGGCGGTAAGGAGATAAGCGACGAAACCAAGACAATTTTATCATTCGTGTAGCCTTTGGCAGCGAACGCTAGCGTCAAAATCTGCTGCTACAAAACTAGATAGAAGAATAGTTAAAATCAACAATGATAAACTTCCAAAGCGTCCCATATAGGCGTATATACTGCCGTTTTCACGGCCTCAAAAATTGTATGAGCCCATAACACGGCCTAGTGGCAGTGAACTAAAACATTAATTTTGGCAATCCCGGAATGCAAAATTCTGGCACACCCGTACCTCTGTCTTAAAGCAATCGAAACTGTTTTGTTCACCACGTTTATTCTGGTTATTATTTAAGTCATATATTTTATATTTCAAAATAATGTGTAAGCGTGCGTTTCGATGTTCACACAATAAGACTGTTAAATCTAATAGTACATGATTTTGTTCAAACATTCGGCTAAAACAATTTGTCCCTGAAAGAAACTAAATTTTTGTAAGTTTTTTACAACGTATCTTCAAAATCAACACTGCTGTAATATAAAACCATAGGCCTTGGTGGTAACCTCTCTAAGAACTGACTCATCTGAATTTTGAGTCACTCAGCCATTCGACTAGCTGGTCAAGCCGGTTCGACTTGTATATTTCATGATTAGTCATAAAATTGTACATTCAGCTGTCAAAATTTATTCAAAAATTTAGTGTGCGAAGGGGGCATTGGGAACTCAGAAACCCAAAAGGATATTTGTCATAAAACCTGCCGAAAAAGATATTTTCTGATCCGCCCCGTCGAGGTGAGTCAAATGGTATCAAAATTATAGCGGTATCTTCAAACCTGACAATTTTCGGACTGGAAAGTATAACCGAGAAGACCCACAGCCTCTTCATTCTTTCATTATTTGCCACATTATACCGAATTTTAAAATTTTTGTAATTTTGCTCAACTACGACTGGCGGGGAAAACGAAGCTTGCAGGATTTCAATGAGGATTTATGACTTAACAGTGTCCTAATTTTATAAGAGGGTAAACTTCCTCTCCCATTAAATAGTTTACGTAAAAGCTCGTTCCCGTTTATCTAATTTCAGCACTCAAGCCAGAGAGAATGAGCCAGAAGGTTGCCCCAAAATAATCACTGTAACTTCAAAATTAACCATTTTCGGGCTAAGGATATAACCGGTAATAGCCGAGACTGTGGAAATTTGTTGTTGCCCTCCTGGACTACCCCACCCCTTATCCCGCCGTGTACCTACCTATGCTATGACCATCTGTCGCCATTTAGGCCAAAGTGGACCCCTATGATGAAGCGATTTGAAAATTGAGAAGTGGGAAATTCGAAACTGGGATATTTAGATATTTATTAGGAATGATCTTAAAATATCAGTTTGGACATCGAGAAAAGTGACGTATATATAACGTATACACTTCTGATGGTGTTTACCATGTAAACTTCGAGAAAATGCGCAATGATGCACAAATCGTTCCGCGTATTGGCGTATTCATTTTTATTACACAATATACAAGGTTTTTATTTAATATTTATTCAATATTTTAATCGTTATACAGGTTATGCCCTTGGCCATGGGGCGGTTTGTTCTGTGAAAAATTGTCGTGCCTCAATGGTGGCATCCATATTATTCTTCCAAACGGTAGTCATGAGTGCCAATGCCCGGAACTAAAAAATCATTCGACCTCAAGCGACGAATATTCTCAGTCATATTACGGACCTCTGTGCGAAATTCTAAAACCCGATATACTTTATGAAAGCCAGCGTGAATCGACGTCAACGTGCTTCCACTTTTTCGAAGTTAGTTGATTTTACAATTTCTTCTACTAGAGTGTTTGATTTACGATACTGTTCATATTATGTCGAAAACAATAGAATGTGCACGGAAGAATCCTCGATAACGATGAACAGAGATTTCGCCTGGTGCTGTATCAACCAATCATGGTTTAAATCAGAGTTCAGATGCTGTGAAAAAACCAATTTTTCTCAGGGTTTACACAACCTCTAAAGTACATTAAAAGGAACTGAAATTGCGACAAAATTTGGATTCGTCCTATTACATATCTATATCTGTGTGTAAAACTTGCTATAATTATAATGAATCGGTACCATCGAATGTATTGGCAGCCGCAAGCTAGGAAAACATAAAATATTTACTAATAGAAGTGCAAAGTTGTAGTATTTATAGCGTATGTGTAAGTTTACTTGCTGCTTATAACGACAAAACACTGCGACTGGATCATACATACACGAGGTCCGAGGATCCACCGGAGGAGGCCATAGCCGTTGCTCCGAAGGTTAGATCTTCTGTCCCCTAGGTGAATCAGCCATTCGGCGGGGGTAGCAGGTAACCCATCAGGAGGATCGGCTCTTCACGCCGTAGAGGGCGATGCCTCAGGGAGGATAATCCGTGTCTGCCTCAACTATGAACATGTATGACATTGGCTGGACTTGTGCCCTAGGGGCGAGAAATTGGACTCGAGGCGTAATTTTAGAGGGTGTCAAGCACACCATATTAGTTTTACGTTTTTTGATGGCATCGGCCATACTGTCGGGTCAATTCCCATATAGACGACGGGGCACCTGTCTAGGACTGCACTGGATAGATTCAAGTGCCACTTCCGAAGTTATCTTGCATTCTCCATTTTAGAGTCAGAATAAAATGTTTTCAACGATAAAAATTTTTATTCAGTAGTTTACAATATGGAAGTCACCATACTAATACTATACGGTGTCTGCCACACTGTCACTGCAGAACAATAGGATTCCCGCGGCACTCTACTGCCAAAATGCAGTTGCTAAGGGTGTTCCTGACACCCTCATATTTTGTATATGGTATGGCTGTCGCTGTCACTGTCTTTACGGTATAGCCTACACTACAGGGGACAAAAGTTCCAACTGGTGGGGACATTAACGTGAATCCCGCATTAATATATAGACCTTTAAGTATGCTATGTGAGACGTTCTGCACTCTGAGAATTTGAACCAAGTCAGTTTTCTTGTTACCATGCTGTAATAACACCATTTTTCGTAAGAATTTTGACTTATAAATAATAGCCATTTATACAGTCAATACTTGCGAATGTTGACATCTGTCATTACTTTAACAGACGCGTAATTAGGATTATATGATGGGTGGAGACAAAGTTCGACTAAGATATTACTCCAAGCTGAATCTTCGAATACGCTTCCCTGCTATAGGTGGAATCAAATGAAGTTCCCCTTCGAAACAATATATATACCAACTAAGCGACAGCACTACGCTCTCACCCTTAGCAGCATAGATAGTTATAAGCATGAACGGGAAACTTTAGCTCATGCGAGAACAAATTTACAACTATAAATAATTCTACATAAGTTACCTATGTTCTTTTGAGATATCGTTTCATCATTTCCAAGCCGAGGATTGTGTTTTCGGGCATAAGCGGCTATTACTTCGTCACAGCCGAACTGTACATTCTTGTGGGAAGGCATCAAAGCGAGGCCTTGAAGTCGCTGCGCACACATGGTCGATCGAGGGTAGGTCTTCAACAGACAAGGTTTGCTGAATGACCGTTCAGCGGCCGCGGTAGTAACACTGTGGTAAAAATACGACCTTAAATAGCGATGTTGGGATAAATCGTGGGATCGCAGGACTGTAAGGAAGGCGATCTTGTAGAGCAACGCTTCCAGCGGCTAATTTCTGACTGCCATGCAAGTAGACGGTCGTAGAGAAATGACTGGTTGGCTTTCAGGACGTTATCAAAGGCACTGCGCAGGTTTTCCGTGCAGAATTTCGGAAGTAATAGCGCCGTACGTGACGTAGTTTCGAATCGGCTTTTCAGCTCAGACAAGAACGTGTCCAGCAAGAGATATCAGATGCACCCTTGTAGTATGATGGCGACGTGGTTTCAACATTGTTGCGATTGCGTTGTCGTCCAGCAGGCCGAGGCATTGAAGCAGAAACACTTGGGTCGGATTCCACTTTAGCAAACAGCTCATTAGCAGGTTCGAAAGCGTCGTTGAATTCTGCAAGGCTATCATCCTGCCGTCAACTGTCAATTGTCATTATAATTCAGTCGATTTCGGTGACGGCCGAAATTAGATGAATGCGTGGAGCTTGAAGTGAAGTGGTAACATCCTTACTTAAGCTCAGTAACTTTGTCGTTGTAATTATAGTGAAAAAAGCTATTCCGGTGATATTATTTACTAAATGAAAATTCATTGTTGTCGTTCAAAATTTTAACAAGCGGGTCATAAAGCTCCAGAAATGAGGAATAGGCATCGTGTCGTTGTATCCACTGAGTGGCACAGTACTGTTTGGCGTGCCTGAAGAGAGGTCTCTTAAACTGCGGTACGAAGCTGTCTGATTCGTTGTGGCGAATTCTTGAAATAATTGCAGGCGAATTGGGCTGCGATGACAGCGACGCGTACTTCAGGTAATGTAAACCTTGTTAGTAAAGCAGTGGATACATGTTGCAAGTTGACAGTGATGTCGAACCACGGCTTGGAGATCCCCATGCTCTCCGCTCATTACTAACGTACCATCGTAGCCTTGGCTTTCCATCTTTGACAGATCAAGCGTAAGATCTTCAACTTTCTAAGGCGGCCTGTCGGCAATGAATGTTGTATATGCCTCATCTAGGCTGATCAATCCAACGAAGCTCTCACAAATTTGCTTCAGCGTATCCACATAGCGGAGAGTTACAGTCAATTGTTCTGCTATTTCGTCAGCTTGAATGGAGCAAAATTCCTCCTGTGTGACCTGCGCCGTAATAGTATTTAGGATAGTGGAACCGATGCAATATATCAGATCATTCTAAACCTTTGATGACAAATAAGAAGCTTTCTTCAGACGCCGTTTTAATTGCTGTACGAACGTCGGAACGCGATACTGCTTTCTCAAGCAGAGCTCAATTTTTTCCTTGGGTATAATCAATGTGTTCAAAATGATTAATGAGACTAATTGCATCCGAAACTCTGTGATACCTAAGGCCGACCACAAGATTCAATCTCAGCTCGCAATGCCTTGAACACAGCACGTTTTCGTTGCATCTGCTCCGCATGATTTGTATTCAGCAATGTTAAAACATCCGCTGACGTCGGTGAAACCTGTATCATTATTGCAGAAAGTGCTTGCATAACATTGTCGTGGTAGTCACGGGCGATGTGAGAGGTGAGGTTTCCGTCTTTGTGGTGATGTGAGCTTTTCAAATACGTGCGATGGCTTCATGACTGGATAGACAAGTATTAATGGCGCCATGGCCGGCGTTATGAGGCATAAAACCACGCACACGGTGGTAGCCCTAGCTAGGCCGCTGAGTTTCGGTGAGACATAGAAGCATTCATAGTGCCCGAACGTGCGCTGGTGGCCGCCGTATTAGCGGCGGCTAGAAGAAATCGTAAACAGAAAGGAATAATTGGCTGTGAGTTGAAGCGTAGATTTTACTAAGTGCAATTTTTGTACGCAGGTTAATAACCCAGACTTATGGAGTGCCAGGGCATCAGCTATCAATGTTTTACATCGCTAGCGGTCAACAGTAGGAACTGTAAGGTCGTTCGCTACCTAGAGGGCAACGGGAGTCGCTTCGTCAAAAATTTCCGATTTATTAGGCCATTTAGGAGCCATAGTACGCTGCGATAAAAAGCAGGCTATAATAGATTATAAGGTACTAGCTGTGCAACTAGCAAAACTGCTATTCATCGCAAACGTCTTCAAAATTTAATGCTATTGCAAATTACCCAAATGGTATTTGGATACAATTAATTCTGCAAGATATGTGCATGCACAAATTTACAATAAACCATTAAGGAATTTCGGTTCAGTAGTATTTTTATTACAATAAGTTTGTATTTCTCACATTTTATACTGTTTTTTAGGGTGACGCTATTGTTAACGCATTGCCGAAGCTGGACTTATAATTCTTTGTATCGTACTGTTGATTGGGTATTGGTGTTCTTATTTTTTATTAATAAAAACATGGAAGCAACCGTCCTG